>CABFOW010001812.1:66079-108507 GCA_902141385.1 Timema californicum
ATGATGATGATGATGATAATGATAATGATAATGTGTATCTCTTTTTAAAAGATAACAGCACTAGATGTTCCTAGCAGCATAAATGTTTAATTCAAAACTTACACATCAACAGAAAATTAAGGTAAACTATATACATTATATCTTTTATAGATGTTGAAAAATAAAAAACAAAGTTATTACTTCTATGAAATAGTAAAGTCACTTAAACACAAAATATTATTGAGAAACATAAACAAAATGAAAAAGAGGAAGTATAAAAGGATATTTTACCCCTTAGTTTATAACAGAAGTAAAAAAGAAAAGGATAAAATCACAATCAGGGTTTGTTAGACCCGATTCTATTTGTATTCTGGCAACATTTGGTCGCCTGAAAATCTTGAAAAAAGGGAAAAACTTTTTCAGGCAAATACTTGCTGAAAAGGCACATAACAAATGATAATAATGGGTCATTAGACCCAAAAGACAAAACTATTTTCTCTAACAATTTACAGTCCTATGAGAAAATTAAAATACAAATCAACTAATTTATAACAAACTAACAGAAATACCTTGCACTGCCTGGTTAATCCTGACAACGCTTTTATTTGATTCAAACCAACAGAAAAAAAAGTATTTTTATTTCTTCCAGCCCAGTTTTTAATTACTTTAAGAAATCAAATCCAAATTTTAAAATTCCTGCTTTGAGGTGTTTATGTTTGAGTACAGGGGCTACTAATTTTAAATTTCAGACTTTTGTGTGCGATAAATATTACACAACGCTCATGACAGACAGTTAAACAAACTCTTCATTTTATTAATGTAGATTAACCCATATCTGTACAAAACTCTTGCCTAAAAATCTAATTTGGGTAAGGCTATGCAGAAAATCTCAGCTTTGCCAAACATAATTTACAAAAAACTAGAATTTAATATCACTAGTAAGAATTTTTGCTAAAAAAGCAGTTAATTATTTCCTTCAGAATATCACTCTGACATAAGTGACCAAACAAAAAGCATATGTGCAGATCACAATTTCAACATAGCAAATTTCTCAATTTTTTTTATAACAACTGTGATATATAATTTTAAGGAGGACAGTTGTCTTTAAGTTAAGAAACTCACTGTCACTTTTTGCTGTTTTCACTTTTGATAATAACTATCTAAAGTGAAAATATTAAAGAATAACACTACTTTGTCAGTGATGGGTCATTCAGTGGCTTTCCTTCAATATCATTCTATCATTCATGAAAACTAGTTAAAGCTAATTATTATATTATAACCAATAGGTACTTGGCATCTCACCAACATATACAAAAATGCACTCTGGTTAAGAATGTTGAGCAAAGTAGAGCTTATTCTGTCAAAATAGTGTAAATACAACAGTGCTCCAAAAAAATAACTCGTTCAAAACATTTCTGAGTTGTTTTTAATGGGAAAGTTATATGGTGTGATATTATCTCTTATTTTTATTGAAATAAGTAAATTGATGTTATTTTAATTAATACACTTACTTTCTGAACCATTTTTACTCCAAGAAAGGGTTCACAGGGCATACACTGTATTAATATGGTTATTAGGTATTCTAATTGTTAATTAACAAAAGGATAGGCCTATCTAAGTTCTAAATGATTACCTTATCATGACAGGTAGTTCATATAATATATTGTAAAGCAAATGTTGTTAAGTTTAGTCTTACAATATGCTTTATTTTAAGGTTATTTGAAGTTTTTGATGTTTTATACAAATCACTGGCATAACTTATAGTAAAAATAATAACACATCTAAATTTAAGTAAAATAAATCCTAGTTTATTCAAATATAACAATTTAAATCATGATGTTTATGTACTCACTTTCAGAATGAGAATCTTGTGTGTTTATTTTATATAGTGTTCTGTCTTTTTATATGTTTATAATTTTTTATGTGTAAAACAGATTATCAGAGAAACATTGTGTTAAAATTTAACACTCCATCCACGTGGCTGTTGGATTTTCATCCTATATTGACAATGGAGAACCTACGCGACGTCGCATTAACAAGTGGCACAGCCACTCTACACCCACTCTTGTCTCCTGGACAGGTGCAATTGAGTAAAGTGATGGATGGCAGCAGCTGGCTCCATGTTCAAGTGTGTCTTGATTTCCTCAGAGGCACTTGCACATTCTCGGAAACCCAGTGCAATTTTGCTCATCCTCAACCTCACATCAAGGTGCGCAACAATCACATCAATGCCTGTTACGACAACATCAAGGGTACTTGTAACCGTGTTAGGCCACCGTGCAAGTATTTTCACCCTCCGGATCATATCAAGGAAGAGCTGGTGGTAGCTGGTCGCCAGCATCTTGCTTTAAAGAAAGCCCTCATCCAGAAAATGGCGGCCTGTGATCCAGGGCAACCTTTCATTACAGAAGAAGTTTTTGAAGGGGAAACAAAGTCATGCAAGCCGGAGATAGCTATGGTAAGTAGCACATACAGTTTACATAAGATCTCAGAATTAATTATAACTTCATGTCTAAGAAATCCCTGTTAACACATTAACTTTAGTAATTCATTATCAGTAAAGTTTGGCACCTTTTATCCTATAATAAAAAAATAACCAAGTGCAAAGTCTCATAGTATTTTTAGAAAACAAATTATACTAAGTATGGTTATGAATGCATTTCAGGGTGTCGACTGGGTCATGAAAGTCATAAAATGTTACTAATTGCAAAAAAAGTCACGAAAGTATTTGTGTTTGAATTTCTCATGCATCATAACAACGTGTCAAATGTCGAGCCACCCACTACCCATGATGGCATGCGCTAGCCACAAGTTTCCTGAATGTTTTTACTGTGATACCAAGGACAATGTTAACGTTTGCCATCTAGCTAAAGTTTAATGTTGCATGTGAGTGCATTATGCCTATATATGCATTATATAATGTTCAATCATTTATAGACAGAATTTTTATGCTCAAAAAAGGTCACCAAAAAGTCACTAATTTTTGTTTCTCCAACTCAGTAGATACCCTGCATTTATGCCTCATAATAATACAAATCAACCATACTTGTCATTAGTAACTTACAACTCACAAAATAACATATTTGAAATTTAGCTTCATCCTATTCCTAAATTAGTTGGAATTTGTTAATAACTAACAATGTCCCCACTCACTAAACCTCTATGTTAATATAATTTTATTTTGTTTGTGTGTGTAGGTCACAACAAGCTATATACAACATAATATTTTGCATACCCAGATTAAATATATATTGGCTAAATTAGGAGGGATAGCACTCTTAAAACTGAGTGATTCTAGAGTTGAAACTGTTTAAATAAAATACTTAAAAAACACTTTTAAAGGTGATCTCTCAGTCTAGATGTAGCTTCTATCTAGAGGATCAGTTTATCCTCATCTTTAAAATTTATGTTTTAGGTATTTCATCTAAAATAATTTTACTCCATCATCAGAAAGGCAATTGTGATGACTATTCCTCCAAATTAAAACCCTGATTTAGACTAACCCTCTAATACAACAATGATAATAATAACAATAACTAGCACCACGTCTTACTACCCGTTCGGGTTTTACACTTCCCTAATTACACTAATGGGCTAGGAGTTGGTTGAATATAGAGGAAGTGAACCAGGATTTGTGTGGAGGTGAGTGGAAAGCCATTTAGGAAAAAACTACCCCTTGTTCGCCCAAGCGAGATTCGAACCTCGATATATCTGTCCTCGACAGTTTAGCTCAACACAAAACAAGTACATTAGCTAACTATGCCACTGAGGTGGGTCTCTCTAATACAAACAACCTTTAGATTTAATACATACAAATTCTTATGATAACTTATTCACAATAGTGTGTGTAAAGAAACTTGCTCTGTTAAAATAAAATTTTCAATCTTATAGAAATTGGAAAAACATTTTTATTTTTTCATCCAGTTCAAATGGTTACTGTCAAAATTCATCTATAGTTGTTGATGCTTTGAACTTTTTAGGCCTGTAGTATTTATTTTATAAATTAAAACTTTGGCGACTTTGTTTTATAGCCGAATGTCCAAAAAAGAGAACCCGAAGAGGAGTCTGAGAATAAGTTGAATACCAAGCGGTGTCGTTATGTGGAACCCTCCAAGAAACGAATGAAAGAATTCATTGATCAGGTCAGTCACTGTGAAGCTGTCTTTTAAGATCATGCATATTAGTTAGTACGTGGTGTGGTATAGGATAAATTTCCCCTATCTTTGTATTTTACAAATAGGTAGGCATAGAAAAAACATGACATAGATATATATTTAAAAAAATAGATAGTGGAATACAGTAACAAAGTACAACAGAGTAATACTTATAAGGGCTATATTGATCGCCGATCCATTCATCGGTTGATAATAGCACAATTAGCTAAGCCGATAATCAGCATTTGGATCACTTATTCTTAACACCGATCTTTTAAACTGTTTTATAACATGTGCACACATCATGTACCGGTGACTAATCACTGTTAAATTCCTGGCAGGTATTCTTGTCCTTTGTTCTGTTGCTAGTGTACTTTCAAGTAAACCATTACTTCTTTCTTTATCACTTAACACTTAAAAAATATTTTAAGATCTATTATGATTTTTTAAATTTGAATAAATCTAATAAACAACATTTTTTCCTTATTTAAATTTTTAAATTAATACATTTCCATTTCTTTCTTTCTCTCGCTCTCTCTATGTATATATGTATTATTTAGCACAGCATTATACTACCAAATTGGGTTGTATGCCAATGTGAATTAGTGATGGGTCCATTCGTTCTGTGTTAAATCAAAACACTTTTTAACAAAATTTTACCTGACCAGCTCAGATTTTGATAAAATTTGGTGTATAGATAGGGTGTATTGAGACTAAGAAAAATACCAATTTTTGTTTAAATATCTCAAACGGTTTTCAAAATATGGCTTTGTAAACTTTTCAAAAAATGGCCAAAAACGCACTGTTGATTTATTTTCTAATCGTCATGGCAGCTCTTCTAATTAAGCTAGAGGTGGGAGTGGTGACATTTTACTAATTTTTTTATGCCCTTCCCAATAACATACAGCAACACATGCATTGTCATAGAAAATTTGTTTCAAAACTAAAATTCAAAATTTTGATTTTGATTTTATGAAAAAGTGTCACCAAAATTTAAAAAAAAAAATGCTGTGCATAGTCTTTACTTGTGTTAAGTGAGTGTCAAAATTTAAAAGTGGGAAGATAATGGGTTAATAGTTAAAATGATTTTAAAACAAGGTGGATTTCTAAAGAACGTTAGCATTTATGTAGTAAGTGAAGTACATTTTTACAATATGTATTATTGATCTAATGGGCTTCATTAAATTAATTATTTCAAGTAGTTATAACACTTACTACTTAGTTAAATATTAGTTAGAGTTGGTTGAAAGCCTGTGTACTTTTCATAATCTCATCAATCAATCAATCAATCAATCAATCATCTCAGAAATAACAGGAGGAACAGTGTTCATACAAAGATAACCAGACAAACTCTAAATGTCAGAAGTAAGCAGTTATATAACCGCTGTTTATGACCAAAAATGATGGCTGAAGTATATTTTGGAGCAGAACGAAGAAGATTATGAATTAAAAGTAACATTTCTACATCCTGCTGGACCTTCTCCGTCATTTTCATATCCGAGGAAGCCAGTTGTATTGTGAATATCAATGAAGGATGTTATTTGCAAAGTTGATCCTACAACTTCTACTGGGAGGAGTTATGTAATAACCTCTGATGAGACTATGAAAAGTACACAGGCTTTCAACCAACTCTAACTAATATTTAACTAAGTAGTAAGTGTTATAACTACTTGAAATAATTAATTTAATGAAGCCCATTAGATCAATAATACATATTGTAAAAATGTACTTCACTTACTACATAAATGCTAACGTTCTTTAGAAATCCACCTTGTTTTAAAATCATTTTAACTATTAACCCATTATCTTCCCACTTTTAAATTTTGACACTCACTTAACACAAGTAAAGACTATGCACAGCATTTTTTTTTTTAAATTTTGGTGACACTTTTTCATAAAATCAAAATCAAAATTTTGAATTTTAGTTTTGAAACAAATTTTCTATGACAATGCATGTGTTGCTGTATGTTATTGGGAAGGGCATAAAAAAATTAGTAAAATGTCACCACTCCCACCTCTAGCTTAATTAGAAGAGCTGCCATGACGATTAGAAAATAAACCAACAGTGCATTTTTGGCCATTTTTTGAAAATTCTACAAAGCCATATTTTGTAAACCGTTTGAGATATTTAAATAAAAATTGGTATTTTTCTTTGTCTCCATACACACTACACTATCTGTATACCAAATTTTTTTAAATCTGAGATGGTAATGTAAAATTAATGTGTCGATTTGACACGGAATTACCCTGAAATTTAATTAGGAGGAAGTATACCTGCACTTGCATGAAGCTAAAGTGGAAAATAATTTTTGAAAAACAACTCTCAGTACACCCAACCAATGCTAAAACCTCTTATCTCCTCATCATCAGCCATCTAGTATAATGTGAGACTTACTATATTGAACAAAATAAAAATGACACATATCCATGTGTTTTTTAAAATATTAATGCTGCATATTAGCTTTATAATAATTAAAATAAAATAAACCAAATGATCAGCATCAGTGGTTGGCTTAATCAGCATTATGCATGAGGTGGCCAGCCCCAATATTTACTTGAGATGGTTGGGCATTTATATAGTTAAAAAAATGTATCGCTGTCCACTAATTAATTTTCTTATTGAAATAATAAAATCTAAATCTTAATTCCTTAGTAAATAACTCTTTCCTTTTGAGTCATAACACTATAAACAGAAGAAGAAATACGAAAGTGTGATAGTAACAAGAAGAGATTGTGGACTGGTTTATAGACAGTTCAGGCCCTTCATTTCCCTTAAGGATCAGCCACACTGGTGGCTACACTTTCTAAGGTGTCAATCCAACCATCAACTGGATTGTCGGTGATGAGAAGGTTATGGGCCGAATATCAGCAATTTCGCTGGAAGTTGTTTTCTATATGTGATTTATCAATGATGTTCCTATTCCTATTCACACTATTTCCTTTAGATAATCTTCCCCAAATATATTCCTAAGCACTATTAATATTGTTTCCATTTAAGGCAATCATAAAAAAAATTGGTCTGAGGAGGTCACCTTTGACTGGGGAAAGCTAGCATTTTAATGTTTATGTGTTAGCATTTTAATGTTTATGTGTTAGCCTAACAATTTCTAACTCAGTATTAGACCAATTAAGTGTGCAATTTTTAATTTGAACTATGTTTTTTAAAGTGGTACAATCAACACTCATGTTATTAAAGATTCATTTTAAAGGGTATAATTTGGATTTTAACTTGAGAGGAAAGCCAACCCTCATTAAACTGAGCTGAGACTCAAACCTGGACCTCCTCATAAATACAATCATTTGTTTAACCACGTTAATATGGATTTTAACTTAAGAGGAAAACTAACCCTCACTACACCGATCTTTTGTTTAACCACGTTAATAGAAATACTAATAACTACTTATTTTTTAAATAAACTTATTTACAAATTGAAATGTTTTATAAGGTAACTTTTTAGTTTAATAGATAACTGGTGCATTCTAAGATTAGGATACTTAATAATACCTGACATTTTGATATATGAGGCCCATATAGTTGATACGGAGGTTCATGCAGGGTTTTTTTCCTATATATTATATAAGATGTTAATTTTATAATAGGTTATAATATTGTATATAATGATTTATTATCTTCTCTTGCAGAATCCTGTGGAGATGGGTGATACTATGTCACTGGTTAGAGTTGTTTCAGCACTGCTGAGACGTGGAAACAGCTCACTCATGTTCAAGACACCTGAATCTCTCTGTCCAGTTGAACCAGTGAGGTTGTCAGTTCCCCATGAGTCTCTTTGCAAACGAGTCAAATTAGTCACTGGTCAGTTGACTTCTCTTTTGTCAGATCATCAATTGTTTCCAGCCTGTGGCCGGGTCAGTTTAGTAAAATACCTCCAACTTCCTCTTTCCTTCCACCATTCTTCCTCCATTAATCACTCCTTTCTTCTCCTCTCACTTGTACACTTTCTACTCCTCCCATCTTTCGTAATCTCACCTGTGGTGTTTTTCCTACTTATTTCATCTCCATCATTCTCTTTTATTTTCCATGCTCATTATAGGCCTGGTTCCTCTAATCTCATGTACTCTTTGTACCCCCACTCTTGCCCGGAAAACTTAATTCCTAATCCTGTTTCTCCTTGTGACAGCTAACATACCCCTCACAAACTTGATTCCCTTGACCTTCACTTGTATCTCTTACATTTAATATCCATGTGTCTGCTGCATTGGTGACTAAGGGTACAAAGTTTTCCCTATACATAACTTAATTATACTTCAAGGACACTTCTATTCCCCATAGCAGGTTTCTTACACACCTCTAGAACACCTTCGCCTGCTTCCTTCTTATTTAATCCTCTCTATTCCCACCCTTTGCCTCAATGACACTTCTAACTTCTTCCACTCGGACACAAAACCTTCTCAGCTCTCCCCCAAGAATCTCTTTAAAACGGCCATCTAATCTACACAACCTTCTTGTACACCCAAAATAGCCTGACCCCAACAAAATGTTCACTTCAATCAACACAGCAAAAAGTTTACACCCGTGTTTGAAACAATGCTGCAACACCTGCAAGATCCACCCAACCAGCAAAATCTTCAATAGTAAGAACACCAAGAAGCAATACCAACTTCAATGCAATTTTTGTGAGGCTGAATAAGTTGGACTCACTAAAGGACCTCTGAGAATATGCATAAACAATCGCCGTTTCGATACCAGCCACAAAAATCTAGATAAACCAGTTCCTTCTCTTACTAACACTCACAATAAGTACTTTTGACTCCTACTACACCACCAGAGTACTCAGAGCATTCCCGACAGCCATTTGCAATAACTCTCATCTTAGGCAATGGGAACTTGCACATCATTGGGTAACCAAATCCAGACTACCCCTGGTTTAAATCTGAGATTAAAAAAAAACTATAAATAAAATTAATTCAAATATATCTTTTAAATCAAACACTATTATTTATTATTTCAAGTATAGTACCTGTTAGTTTTAGAGTTATTTTTAATTATCAATTCTTGGCAATCTATTTTACCTTTTCAAACCATATTTAGTTAAATCAATTTGGCAAAACTGCAAATTTTCAGTTACATATTTCAAATCATTCTAGAAACATGTAGTTCCATAGCCTATCCTTGTTTGTTTGTTTGTTTGTGTGTTTTCAATGTGTTTCTTCTAATGATAAAGTAACATCTCTGGAAATTCAAGAATGTGTGAAGTGTAATATAGTACAATAGTTTGAGAAGAGAAGAAATGAAGAGAGAGTGTGTTTTTCTATCTAGGCCTAACCTAATTATCCTTTCAGTTTGGCTTCCTTCACTATAAATTACTTTGAATTATTGTACAGTGTTATACACTGTCTTATAATGACTAATTTCCAAGAAATATTCAAAAATAGTGTAAAACACTACAACATGCAAGGGATAGAGAAGGGAGCCAACACTCATTATACTTCTATTTTAACTTCATTGTTCTTGTTCGCACATCACTAACTTTCTCTTAATTAAGAAACTGTATCATATTTAACTAAGATTCCAGCTGCTAATAACCTTTAACGTGCAGAACTTGGTGTACTCTAGGGTTCAAATAATAATGATCAACCTCTAGTATAATCCTGTGTGAATCAAAGATATTCAATATTTAATCAAATTTGAATCTTTGCTTTTAACTTGAATAGATTCCTAATCAAATATCATGCTTTGGAGAATTTTTGAATGAATCAAAAGATTTTTAATGAAAAGATTTTGAGTCAAAAATTCGGTGGGCTATGATAGAGTTATTTATTTTCTTATAAAGTCCATTAAAAATTATACTCATAAAAACTATATCCAAACAATGGAAATACTCTTAATATTATACAATTTACAAGTTTCTATGGTTCAAGTTAATTAATACGAGTTGATTTGTTAAACAAATATGTAAAAGGTTAAACTATTGAAAAGTTATCTGAGATGTATTTGAATTTGAAATTTTTAATCTATTTCAAATCTTTCAAATACCTACCAAGAATAGGAATTTCAAAGCTTTGACAGCCTTATTCTTGTCATTCCAATCGGTGTTCTACTTTCTTCTAACGAATGCCTGTGATACTTTGGTTTTAAATGTGAACTTTTGGAACCACATTTTTTGGTGTGTAGACCATATCCTTCTATCCTTTCATTGTTTATTAAATCAGCTGTTTGTTTGTTTTCAAAATTTATTCGCAGAGCTAGGAGTAGGCTAGCTTTCTTTGTGAATGATAATCAATTTCCTTAAAATGAAGTCTCCTCTCATTTCTCCAATATGTGAATGTGCTTTATAATGTAGGAAATATTTGTTTTTCAGGTACTAATGTTCCAATGAAAAACGCACCATTGTGTTTTGGCACTAAAGTAGATGAAGGTCAGGTAGAGATCTTTACAGGCAAGGAATCAACGGTAGCTCCTGCTATAAAGAATGCTTTCAAGGTGAGTAAACATTCAAAAGTTCATGTTAAACTGGAACATTCTTATGTAAACTTTAATTTTTAAAATATTGTTGCTTTAATATCTAATCAAACTTAGAAAATAATATTGTATTTTTTCTTTGAAATGTTTCTATCCATCTTTCCTGTACCTTTTTCCAAACAAAATCCTAATATGATTTTAAAATCAAATTGGATGTGTACCTCAAACGTTATTTACATAAACTATTGAATAATAATTATTACAGATTATTACAGATTGTGTATAATTCATTCAAAAACTTGAAATATTTCTTAGAAATACTTTTATTGTTTTATCTTGTGAACTTAAAAACTATGTAAAAATGATTACCTTTTATCTTCAATCAAATGTTTGTGCTTTTAAGTGAGATTTTTCATGTGTTTTGTGAAAACAGGTTTCTTCAAAAGTGGGTATCCATATTTATAAGAAATTACTTGCTAAGGTCAAAAAAAAGCTTGTGCAATTCAAACTTTGATGCACCACAAATATTTTAAAGGTAAAATTTTTTACGTTTATCTACATCTTACCCCTCTGTGACAAGTCACTCTTATCAATAGCCTACTATTGTCCTACTTAAATTGTCTGCAACAGCTGGGAATTATTTGAGATCATGTGTGATACTAACCTCCAAGAACTATGTCCACAGTTTAAAAGAATAGTGTGTCAAGGCCTATCGCAAGAGATTACTTTTATTACTAGACAATACATTAAATCTACAGCCAACAGGTGACCTGGCGGTCTAGGGGTAAGGTGTCAGACTTCTGTGCTGGTGGCCTGGACTCAATCCTCGGTCCCGGCAAAGATTTATCTGATTACCAAACCCTTCCTTCACCTCTGACAAGACATCTTGTGAATGCGGGGAAATGCCAGGCCTCCAATGTGGTTCGGATTACACGTTAAACTGTAGGTCCTCTATTTCATCTCACTATCACTCTACCATTACACTTTAGCGTAAGTGCGTATAACCCGAACGGGTAGTAAGACGCGGTGCTAATAATAATAATACAGCCAACAAGACCAGCATTTATCACAACTTGAAACACACTGCACTCAAACGATGTCACAGCCACAGAAATGTTTATTAGGTTTGGTGTAAGGGGCAGGGTGGTCTTCACAAAAAATAAGTATATTTTCTAGGGGCGTGTGAGTAGACATTTTTCACGTTGAGTTTGAGTCGAGTTTGAATGAAAAGGTGTATTTTTTGATTTCGAGTAGTATATAGAATATTTATACCAGAAATATTTAAGTTGAATTTCTTTAATAAATCCATGCAAAAGCCATAAATAACTACCAAAAATAATTATTAATTTTCTTTAGAGTAAAACTTATTTTTGTGAGAAAATGTATAATCATACATTTGAATTTTTATTAATATTATTATTATTATTATTATTATTAAATATAACTGTTTAATTTCTTTTAATTAGACAAAAGGAAATATTGAAGGATTATATTTGCTATGATATTATATCTTAAAATTGAACAAAATTAATCCAACTAAGAATTTTTGAGAAAAAAGATTGAAAATTTTGAGTACTTGAATTTTTTGAGTTTTGTTAAAATCTTCGAGTCGGGTTTGAGCATCTTTTAAAACTTGACTAAAACTCAAATTTTCAATTACTTGCACACCCCTAATATAAGTCTCACAAATATGAATACAAACACACATTTTCAAATGCTGAGGGAGATACTGCACCATATCTTAATACCTGTTTAAGCTATAAGCTTATCTACTAATTACACTGATAGCTTAGGGATTAAGAGTTTACATTTAAAAGAAGTGTACTCGCATTTGCTTGGAGGGAGAGTGGAAAACGACTTTGGATAAAATCCTGTCAGTATGACCGGCCGAGATTTGATCCTTGATCTCCCTGTTACTGGAAGTCTAGCCCTCTGCAAGAGTAATACGTTAGACCATGCGGCGATCTAAGCAGGTACTAGGTCCTGTTACATTTAGTAGATTTTATATTTACTGGACTCCACTTCAAGATGGAAAAGAGTAGTCATCAAGAGGTAGTAACTAAGTTGATTATTGAGCTGAACAAAGATGATCTCAATGAAGGTAAGTTCACACAAATTATTTTGTTTGAAAAGGTTTCTAAAGATGCTAAATAAAGTTGGTTGAAACACATTAATTAACTAATAAGTTTTGTAAGTACTGTCTATAAAATCAAAGCATCTTGCTTAAAATTAGAATTGGAACACTTATATATTTTAGGTTGAATCAAACAAAAAAGGTTTCACACTATGTTATATTGTTGACATTATCATCTCATTATAAAATTATTTTATAGCCTTAGGCTTGTAAATTCAAAGCTTATTTGAACTAGAGCAATATACTAGATTATGATTAAGAGTAGAAAAGATAATCTGACTACTTATTTAGGCGATGCTAAGGTTGAAAATATTTATATTAAACACTATATAACAGACATAAAACTTATTTTATAAACTAGCTTACATTATCAGAGACAGCTTAATCAACTAGAATGTTATAATAATAATAATAATAATAATAATAATAATAATAATAATAATAATAATAGTAAATATTAATAATAATTAAATCATTAACAGCTTCAACAACTAGAATGTTATAATAATAATAATAATAATAATAATAAAATATTATTATTATTATTAGTGGTATTATTATCATTATTATCACCTTTTAACTTCACAATTATTTGTTCTTACTTCTTAGTAATAGAATTTTCTCTCAAAATTTTAAACAATAATTAATCTTTAGTGGCCTTTCAAGTTTAAATTTGTTCTTTAGAGAGACCTGGTCTAAAAGGTTTTTTCAAAGGTGTATCTTTTGTATGGAGGAAATTTGGGACAAAATGGCTAATTACTTGTTTTACACATAGTGGTCCTTTACTTTTTTACCAGCATTCTTTAACTTTTATTCCTCTATTTTCCATTATCCTCCCTTGGGTTAAATTGCTGATTACTTTGTATTGTGCATAACAGCAACAGGATTTTATTTTATGAAATTAAATTTTTTGTTTGATATTATATTTTGATGTGTCAGAGTTGTGTTTTTGTAAGTTTAAATGTTTTGTATAGTCAATACATTTCAAATGACAACCATATTTGAATATACATTTTTCGTCTTTTAGAATTGAACTTGTGATTGGTATAAGACTTGATTTTTGCTCATTTCCATAATAATGTAAAAATGACCAAGAGAGTCTTTATATATCTTTTAATTACTTGTTTAAATATTTTTGCAACTTTTTTCTTTCTTATTTAACTAAGGGAATAATTTGTTTATTGTAAGTTTAATAAAAGTAGTTTAGGGTCAAATTTACTATTTTACGAATACAAATCTCCAATTTACCTTTGAATCCTGAATCTCAAATTCATATCCATATCTTGTGAAAAATTTGAACATAAGAAATATAATTATAACTGAATAAGAAAAAATACAAATAGTAACTAAATGTTAACATTCTTTATTATAATCCATTCAATATAACATTCATATATTCAGTTGAGTGTTAAATTACTGGGTTTAGGACCTAGTTTTTGAGTTCATCCATTTATTATAACTGGTTCAACTACCAACACACTGTATTAAAGCTCTAAAACAAATTTAACTTGAAAAAAATAATTTAAAAAATTAAGGTTTTGAGTTTCAAATACAAAATTTTGTCAAATTCTCAAATCTCGAAAATTTTTAAGGATTCTTGGCGTTAAAGGCTCCTATCCCTAAATAAAGGTATTAAAGACAACTGTAAAAAAGTTGGAGTTATTAACCTATTTGATGTGTTATAAGATTTTAAAATTACATTTATGTTATTTTTATATTATTAGAAGAATTTTCTACAAACATTTAAAAACTTAAAAATCTTTAAATTTCGGCACTAACAATTGTGTACAATGTGCTACTTAGCCTTCATGACAATGGAATAACCCAAAATAGAAAATTCTGAGATTAAGATGACAACATAACTATTTTCCACAAAGACAAACAGTGTCTCTGAAATGTTTTAATAGTCCTATATAGTGATTATAAATCCTAATAATGGATGTGTTTGGTAAATTATGTCTTCCTAAGAAAATCCTCTTTCATATTATTATTTCTCACATTTATATGACAAGATGTTATCAGCAATATTTTTCACCTCTTCTATATAACAATTGGTATCTGGAAAGGAGGCAAGGTTGGGGTAGGGGGTGGGGTGATGAAACATACATCAAGTGACACTATAACATAAACATTAAGATGGAATAGCAAGCACATGACCTTGTTAAATTGTTGGTCATGATGTATGATGTTTTAAATTCTCAGAAAGCTTTGCATAGATTGCAGACTCATCAACAACTGAACACCTTTTGCATGTCAAACATGTAACAGTGAATCAGTCTGCTCATTCACCAAATGGTGCATGCAGAAATATGTTCTGCACCTCCTGGCCTGAAGTGTAGAACTTATTAACAACTTTAATCACAGACGGTGCATTTACCAAGTTGCGTTTATCGTGTTATGTGTCTGTTTTATCTGGTGTGAAAGCTGACTTACCCACTTTATTTTTTAAGTCGGTTTATTTGTCAAGAAGTTATTCTAGCAACTATAATATTATCAATTTACCTCTTTTGGATTAGTTGTATTGCATTGAATTTGGGTTTTCTTTCTTATTTTCATGTGTAAATTTGAATATGATGCATATACGAGAAAATTTCTGCTTGTGAAACCCAAATTATGTCTTTCAACCTGTCACATTAACTCTTTGACCCTAAAGTCGCGTCTACCCATTTTTTCAATAAAGATTTAAATTTTTTTCATTCTGACACTGTACATATTTTTGCATATTATTTGTATCCAGCTAAAGTTTCATTATTGGTCATCTCCTAGTTTTTTATAGTTGCATACCTTAATCGAATGTCTTATACTTGGAGGTATGGAAAAATTTATTTATAAATAAAATATTCAATGAAACATTTGTGAGCTTCAACTTAAAGTTAATAAAGGATGATGAATTAAAAATGGTGCAATTAGGCAAAATTATATTTTTAACTGCGAATAGGGCTGACACTACAAGTGCAAATTCTTACTGACCAGCTCTCTCCTTTTCCATCTTATTATCTTATCCTTCTTTCCTTTTCTGCATTCACATTTAAAAACTATAAAATATTAAACATGTTCATATATTCTGCTCCTAATAGTCGCCACCTGCCGTAAAACATGACACACATGAAAAAATCAAAATAGTTTACAATTTTCCACAAATAAAAAAAACTTAAAGAGGAATGCTGAGACTATGAGACTATATATATATATATATATATATATATATATATATTTGAGACTATGGGTGGTGTGCATATGGTCATTAAAAGGGGCACTTACCATGACACACACATGTTTGAGACCTCCACTAATCTCACATTATTATTGAAGTGGGTAGTTACTTTAAAATATAGCTCACCTCATAATGAATGCTAAAGGTATCAACTTGTCCATACTGAAATAAAAATACTACATACTAGGTTTTATCGTTTTAAAATGGGAAATTAGTTCATTTCCAATAATAATCAGAGATGCCAATCAACATTGGTTAGTAAATACACCTTTAAATTAAAGTTTTATTATGAAAGAAGAAGAATGATCCTGAGCATGGAACAGTTCTTAGATAACTCATTGGTAAGAGCTTAGGGTCTCTAAACCACGGTACTGGGTTTTTATCTGCATTTATATGATAATAATTATAAAAAAAGTTTGGTTTTCATTTCCCACTTTCCGTATCAGCCATTTTGAATAATAAAGAAAACTTGAAGAAGCTATAAAAAAACTTCTGTGACAAAATGCACTTGTAAATTTGTCTCACAACTAAAGCGATTTCCCTGCTTAATACCAGTGATCTTGATGTTATTTACTTACCCGCTTTTGATTCATGCTTACGTTATGGTAGTTAAATTACTAGTTAGTCATAGTTATAATTTTATTTAGTAACAGTTTTAAATTGATCAAATATTGAAATATGTAATATTTAGTAAGATACAATTAAATCGTTTGATAATTTATCAAAGTTTTATCCTTCCTTTGAATTTTTTTAAATATGTGAAGGTTATTGTGGATGTTGAAGCCGAAAGAGATTTGACCTTCGATTCCAACTTTTCAAAGCTTCTCACACTATTAAAACGCATTCAATTATGACAAAGAAATTTTTATGCTTTTTTGCCAGGACACTTTGCATTAATTTCCGTGAAGTCCAGTACACGAATTAAGTAATTTTCAATCCTTTGCAGTGAGAGTCATGATAGACGACCCTGTCTCATTGTTGTGTGTGGTCAGTTCTTTATTAATTTCATCTTTGAAAATGCCCGCTCCACACTGCATTTAGAAACCATTAGCACTAAATACATCCTTAAGATTATTTCAATACCTATTTGGAAATGTGGCCCTGAAGCTGTTCTCAACAGAACTTGTATAAAAAACAGTTCCTTGTGCACACTGCCATCATACTTTTGTTTATATATATATATATACACACACACACACACGCACACAGTGTCAAAAAAAAAGTTTAAGCCCAGCCTTACAATACTAAAATTACTAACTAATTGGTTTACTGGTCTTAAACTTTTTTCTTTTCTTTATTAACTCTCTCTTAGGTGACCTGGTGGTCTGGGGGTAAGGTGCCAGACTTCTATGCTGGCAGCCGGGGTTCAATCCCAGGTCCCGGCAAAGATTTTATCTGATTACCAAACCCTTCCTTCACCTCTGACAAGACATCTTGTGAATGTGAGGAATGCCAGGTCTCCACCGTGGTTCGGATTCCACATTAAACTGTAGGTCCTTCATTTCATCTCACAATCACCCTACCATTACACATTAGCGTAAGTGCGTATAACCCGAACGGGTAGTAAGACGCGGTGCTAATAATAATAATAACTCTCTCTTTATTCTCTGATAATATACATTTAAAATGAAATATTTTGGTGATAATAAAATCAATCGGCTCAGAAGTTAATAATTTTCAAAATATTAAGGCGCAAACCAAAAAACAATCAAAAATGCATATTTTATAAAAAATACATAATTATAGCTTAAAAATGGGTTGATATAAAGCGATGGAATTTGGTCTCTAAAAAGTAAGCTTAAAAATAAAACCTTAATATTTTTAAAAATGAGGGAAAAAATGATGACTTTTTAAGATTTTTATTAGCTACATTTAAAATTACTTCTTTTTATTTAGTCCTAGCATTATGTTATTTCTTATCTCTGTGGTCGTGGGTTGGCACACCTGTTTCATCAGTTCCCTCCATTCAGCTGATTTTAGTGTGATCATTTTGAGGTTATTGTATGCATTTGGTGTTTGTGAGTCAAGATGGGGGGAAAAAAATTAGTATCAGACCAAATTAAGTGGCAAATCATTAGTTTAATGAAGGCTGGAAAATCACAAAGACAAATTGTTGATATTGTTGGAGTGTTTAAAACATGTGTGCAACAAACAATCAAGTGATATAATGAGTTTGGAACCATCACTAACCGGCTTAGGTTAGTTAGTCTGTCCGAGGAAAACATCTCTAAGACAAGACCATAGGCTGCTGCAGCTTTGTAAAAAAAAATATATTAGAAATGCGAGCTGCAGTTTTGTAAAAAAATTAATATAAATTCTAGCTGCAGTGATCTTCTCAGGAAACTGAAGTCTTCCTGTGATAATATTAACATAACTGAGCGAACTGTGTGCAACCATTTCTATTTTGCAATACGCAAATCTCTGTTAAATGAAAATCACAAAAAACAACGGTTTCAGTTTTGCTAGTAACGTTTAGGGTGGCTTATAAAAGCTTGGGAGAGAGTATTTTTTTTAAAATGAGTGTCACTCTATGAATTATTTCCTCAACGTAAGGTTAGGGTTTTCAGGACAAGAACAGAAATTTTTTTGCCAGCCTGTGTCGCCCCAACAGTCCAAAAAGGTGACGATGCAATCATGATCTGGGATTTCATCACTTCAGAGGGGTCTGAAGACTGTAAGGTGAGGAATAGCATGATGAACAGTGACCAATATTGTGAAACTATGCAGGAAACTATGATTCCTTCAGCACATAGGCTCCTTGAGGAAAATTACATCTACCAGCTGGACAACGTCCCATGCCACCGGTCCATGGCAACAAGGACATGGTTTGATACCCAAGACATTGAACTAATTCCCTGGCCACCACATAGTCCAGACCTCAACCCAATTGAAAATCTATGGAACACCATGGCATATCAATAGGCAAAGCAGAAGCCCATAAACGAAGAAAAACGTAGATTGGCTGTCCAAAGCCTATGTCAAAAAGTGACGTGTGAAGAATGTAGGAAGCTGACCCACTCCATGCCTGACAGGATCAAAGCATGCTACAAGGGGTCCTATTGACTACTAAACATGGGAATGTGTGTGTGTGTGTGTGCACGCGTGTGCGTGTGTGTGTTTGTGTATATATATATATATATTTAATTTTCTGAATCCTATTGATTACTAAACATTATAATGCAACCCAAACTATTTCTTTGTAATATTCTGAGTAAATAAAAATATTTAAATGTGGAAAAATTGTGTTTTTTAATGGGTGGTCTTAAACTTTTTTCTGGCACTGTATGTATTTAAAAAAAATTGCTACATATTGTACCAATTCACCCCTAAGAGTGAATTACGGGTAATCCTTGTGTCTACTGATAAGAGTGATTGCAGCAGAGCATAGGTCTGAGCTATTTAGATTGTCCAATTGGCTAAGAGATCTAAACTGGTTGCAGGCAACATCGTAAGACACATATTCTTTCAGCCAATGATGGGGAAAGTTGATCAATGACTGGAATGAAGCTTTCTGTACAGAAATTTTCTTTAGGTGATAACTGAGCTGCTAGCGTTTCCCCAAATTTCAAAGGATTAAGCCTCGCATTTTTCACTAGATAACGCACCTGATTATACACTTTCCTTTCAAATATTTTCTTTGCTGCTTCTTCATATTCAATAAATTTATTTATCTCTCTTTGACTCCACAAATGATTTCAAGGATTTAAGTGCCACTACTGCAGACTGTAGTACCATTTGGGGATTCTGTAACATTTTGTTGGTTGCATTAAACCGTTCCAAAATACAGCGTACAATGTGATTTCAAGACTGTACATCTTTTTCAAGAGTCTACAAGCTTCGATTTTAACTACATCCTTATTTTCTTGATCTTTTGAGATTTCAGCTAGGCCTTCCTTTATTTTGTCTTACCTATAGACAATGGCTTTTGTCACATCTGCTCAACATGACCAACGAGTTTCACCCAAATTCTTAGGAAAATAAAACTTTGTGTTGGTCAGAGTTAACTCTTGTATCAAAATTTTATAATGTCCAGAAGATGTAAGAAATACTTAATATATTTGTTGAAGAAGTTGAAGAAGTGAACAGCTGCAGGACACATATTAGCTGCCACCTTTCTTACTAAATTCAGGAATGATTCACTTAATGAAGCAATTTATTTATAATTTCATATGTAGCCACCAGATTCCCTACAATCTCGGAATGTTATTTAAGTTTTGGAAATCAAAGTTTTTCAGCAGTTTGTGGGGGCCCCTGATTTGTGGAGGCTTCTGGGCAATCACCCCTATCACTTCTCATAAGAAAATCCATACTGTGTGAAACACAGAGGTCAAAATAGGCCCATTAAACTAAATATTCATAAAATAGGCAATTAGCTATACAATTAATACATTGTACCTGTAAAGACATGAATTGCATATAATGTACATATCTCAACTGCTAATGTTTTACAATCAAGGGGGAGAAAAAAAGGTAAATAGGCAAAATACAGTTCCTAGTTATTATATAAGTGTAAACAATAAATTCCAAGACACACTAATGGTGCACAGACATTAAAATGCCTTCTTATATTCAACAGCATCACCTGTGTTAGTTATTTAAATTTATCAAAAAAAGTGTTTACATGCTACATCTAGGGAAAAATGTAGGAACTACATCAGAGGAATTTACCATCGCGGTCAAGCAGCAATAACAGGAAAATTGCAGGGTACCAATAATACAAAGGCATATAAATAAGCACGAGACCATGGAAATTGCAGTATGTATAAAATTATATCTGTAGCTTCTACTTATGTAAATCACAGGATAACCAGTGAGAGGGTTAAAGGTTGCAAGCCTACCTCAGATTGTTCCACTCTGGCATAGCTTATAACATAGGGCATAATATAGTCCATCAAGGTAAGACTGCTACCATTCAGGGTAAATAAATTATATTCCAAAGGTTCTTCTCTATATTCCATGACTAATCTTGTATGCAATTTTATGAATTACTCAAGAAATACCATTTGTAAACTAAGTAACCTTCTCAGTCTGACTCACTGGTCTGTTATGATGCGTATTGGTTGTTATCTGAGTTATAACTGGCAGAGGACTAAGCAAATAACTTGTGGCTTGGCTTAAAATAGCCTGTGCATGTGAAATGTTTTTACTGTGGAGCTTGACATCAGAGAACACTTTAACACTTCCGTGTCCATTCTTATTTCAGATACCTAAGAATTTTCCTATTGTGGGTTTAATTTTACATATCACACATACTGTGATTAGTTTTATTATTCATTCATCTTTAACATGTAATAAGTATTTTTAATTTTTACCTATGAACAATGTTTAGTATTTATTAATATAAAATAAATGTGATCACCAGAGGAAAATCTTTAAAATCGAAAGATAGGGTAGAATCTCTCTCTATATATCTTAAACTAGAACAGATATTTAAAGACAAAATAGAAATCTTATCTGTGCAAGTATGTTGGGTAGTGACACTTAGAAACTATAATCACACTCAAAATCTTTGCAATCATCACTTACAATAGCATTGGCATTAAATGTAAATGGTCCTTGGTTTGATTTCTCTAACCAATTGTAATTTTAAACATGTATTTAAATTGTGATTTTCTTAAAATGTGCTAATAAATAATAATCTTTGTTTTAATGAACCTTACCCTCTCACGTTCCTTTGAAGTGTAAGGGAGTATTATACAGGATGTACTTTGTACCTATTGTCTCCTATACAAAAGAAACATGGACAGATTAGGAGAGACTAGGAAAGTGGAGGTCATGGGAATTAAGTTTGTGAGGAGCAGGTTAGCTGTCACGAGGAGAAACAAGATTAGGAATGAAGTTATCCAGGAGAGAATGGGGGTAGAGGAAGTACACATGAGATAATAGATGAAGCAAGACTTAGATGGTATGAGCATGTAATGTGGATGGGAAAATAGAGGATGCTGAAGAAAATGTTGGAAAAAAGATCGCAGAGGAGGCCAAGAAAAAGATGGGAGGAGCAGATAACAGAAAGTGTTAAGGAAAGGAGAAAAACTTAAGAAATTAAGGAAGCATTAAGACTGGTGGAAGGATAGAGGAAGATAGAGGCATTTTACTAAACTGATCCGGCCACAAGCTGGAATCAGTTGTATGAAGATGAACCTCTCATTTGTGACTTTTATCAGTTAATGAAACCCTTCCTGGGGGTGACTTAATTTTTGTAGTGCAATAACTCACTCAAGCTTATAAATGCAATACAATCTACCAACAACTGATGAAGTCGCACACATTTCAGGGAACTTCACAAGTTGAAAACTTTAAGACGTCATACACGCTAGAGACGTTAAAACCCAAATAATAATAACATTAATAGTAAAAACTATTTTGAGCACAATCTTAATATGTACATAAGACAGATTTCAATATAAATTTTACAACTCGAACATTATAAGACAGCTAAAAGCCACTGTCATGTATTTTTTCTTATGGCCCAGAGAATCTGATGATCTCTCACATCCATAAGAAACTAGGAGACTCCTTTAAACAATACATGATATTTGACCTTGAACACAAGATAATCCTGGTTTACTCTGTAAAAGCATTAGAGTGCACAGCAAAAAATGTTAAGTTCATTTTTCATTTAACAAACTAGGAATGTACATTTAAAGAAAAACATTGACGTCTTCGTTGATATTGTAATATCAATGGGCGAAAAATAATTTTATGCAAAATATTGACTTTACAGAACAAAAAACACCAATATTTTATGGTAAAACAATAGACGATTTACTTAAAATCAATTAAATCTGAGGAGTGCATATTTATCAACTTTATCAAATATGTAAATATAATGCATAGTTTTCAGTTCGAAACTATAAAACCCACAATCTGACAAACTATTTATGCATTTATTCTTATCCAATGCACCGATATATATATTTAATCATCTGCAACTTCCAATTGGGGACCAGATTTGAGTTCAATCTGCCATTCGAGTAGCACCTCACCACCCCTTTTCCCCTCTTACCTTGAAAGAAAATTTCAGGAATTAAACATTGTGTGAGTTAATTTTAAAGCATTTGATCATACTCGTAATTTGAGCTAATTATATGAATTTCAAGAGTTAATTTTAGCAAAATAATAGATATAAAAAAAACTAACAAAAAATCAAATTTAGGTTTAGCTGAACCCATTGAAAAGAAACATATTTTCATAAGTTTATTGAACAGAACAAATGAAAACAAAGCTGTTGAGGAAATGGGGGGGTCTACGTTTTATAACTCTCTGTAAACTCAAATATTGATGATTCAAAGTTGTTAGTAGTAAATTTTAACCAAATCCGACATGACCATTTTATTTTTCCATAAAAAAATAAAAAAGGAATAAATATTTCAGGGTGATAAAAAGGCTGGAAAATTATCACCAATGGCCACGACAATATTTTTAAAAATCTGTGCCTTATCTACTTGTTTTTGTTTAAGTTTAGTATGATAAGGAAAAATAAATTCTCACAGTTTTATTTAGAATATATTATAAAATTGAGACAAATGCTCTTATTTATCCTTTTTGGTGATGTCCTGAATGGAAGAAAACCTTTTCTATGAATCATTGTTTCTCATTATTCCTAACATATGCATATCCCTATTTTGGGTATCTAACTTCTTATCTTTATATTTTGGGCATCCGCCGTAATGTTGCGAAATACACTATTATTCTTATTTTGATTCTTCTGCCCTGTTAATGTATAAAACTTGTATTTTTAAGGATAACATTTTTATAGATGAGAAATATAGCTATTTTTGTATGTTGATATGTGGTTAATATTACTGTTTGGTTTTTCTTGTTTTACACACATATGTATTAAATTAACCCTGCTTCTTTTTTTGCCTGTATGAATCGCAACACAGGCGTTCCAAAATTTTGTGAAGACCTCTGGGAAGCCACTATGGGATCCTCGGACATCAACAGGTTTCTGGCAAGGAGTTTCATTGCGGTGCAACTCTGCTGGAGAGGTAATGTTGCACGCCACGGTGATGGGAAGCTCCACAGCAGAGTCCAAGGAAATAATGGAGGAACTCACTCCTAAGCTGACTCAGTTCTTCTCTTGGGGCCGAGGTCAACCAAGCAAAGTGATTACTATCGGCATCTCCATCGTTCCAGAGTAGGTTTTTTTATACTCACATATTCTGTGGTTGGAGCTTTTAACTGTCCATTTTATTTTTTTGAAGAGCTGTTGGCTTAATATCGACATTTTCTTATCATTTGAACTTTCTCATAGAGATTTTAATACTATTTTAGAGTGAATGTGGAGGCTTTTAGGAGCAGCATAATTTCACAACTTCCACAGATTTATGATATCCAAGATTATATTTAACTACGTAAAGGTAATCTATAAAATTGGTATAAAACCTAACCCTCATTTAGTTTAAAGTATTTGCTTAATATTTCCTAAACTCCTGGATGGAAGTGAAGGTTAGTATTTTTGTGGTTTTTAAAGCATAGAAATATTTTGGTTCAAAATAAATAAAATATTACTCGGTAGAAACAATTAGTTTAATTTGCTACACATAGTAATCTCAACAGTGTTTGAATATTTGTTATGATCATCGCAGAATTTGACTAAGACTTTTTCTCTTTAGTTTAAGATGTTTCTCATTAAATGACTCAATGCTCATGGCCAATATTCAAGAACTGTTGAAATTATTAGATGTAGAATATTAAATTAAATCTCTTTACTTGAGAAATAACTTATTTATTTTTGCCTTAAAAGATTTTTGTTATAAAAAGTACAAAAACACTGACCTTAACTAAAGTCACCTCCCCTCCCAACTTGAAGCATCTAAGTTACTTATGCTTTGGCACTAGGAGCTCGAAAGTTCATTGACAGACTAACAAAAGTATGCCTTCTTTCCCTCTCTTGAGCTAGTTATATAAAGTCCACCCCACTACACCCTATGTCTTTCAGGTAAATTCTAATATTATACTCCCATCTGAGCCTAGGTCTTCCCAATGGTCTCTTCCCATTAGGTTTGTAAGTCAGTACTCTAAACATGATTCTAGATTCTCCCATACGTGCTGCATGTCCTACACCGTACTCTATTAAACTTGATTAACCTAACAAAGTTTTTTGATAAATATAGAGTATGCAACTCATCATTAATCAATTTCCTCCACTCCCCATTAACCTCACCCCTTTTTGCATCAAATATCTTCCTAAGCATATTGTTTTAAAACATACTAAATTATAGAAAATAAAAAGTAAAATTATTCTTTTGTATATTCTCACTTTTACATTTCTTGAAAGCAGGCAAGATGTCAAGAATTTACTGTCTGAGTAATTGAATGCATTTCCCGACTATTCTTTTCCTAATTTACACTCTATTATCGTTATTGCAAGTTAAAATTATTCCTAAATATTTAAACTCTTAACCAAGTCAAATGATAAGTTGTTCGAAGTAATCTCTAAATTATCACACTCATCTGTGTTCTCTGTATGATCATATGCATAGTCTTCTCAGTCTACACTTCTAAGCCTATTTCCTTACTAGCCTCTAGTAAATATCTGCTTTTTTGCAACGGCTTCCATACTCTTACCCAACAAATCTAAATCACCAACTCCCTTGCATTACCTTAATAGCACACACTAAAGCTAGATTAAAAAATACTGAGGAAAGGGCATCTCCTTGTTTCAACCCATTATGTATTTTGAAAATATCTGGTGACATCCAACCCGAACCCTGCCACGTGTATTTGGGTGTTTTTTGATTATTTTTAATTTTTATTTTGTTTTGCGGTGAGAGCTCATCATGCCCACACCAAACCCCCAAGATTGGGGCCACCTTTATTGTCTCTTTGTCCGCGACTTCTTATTCAATATATTTTCAGCAACCTTTCACATCTGAAGGTCGTATCCTCAATTTGCAACTTGTGGAAGCACTGTGCCCTGGATGTTAGGGACCCACGAAACAGCATCTTATAGGGCCCCTACATGGCTGTTAGTATGATTCAGTATTTACAACGAGACCGTACATGGTCAGTATTCGTATAATTATTTTTATCAGTCTCAGCTCCTGCGTGCAACATGAAACAACATGGATGATAAGAAAAAGGCGTGGACAGTCTATGTTTGCTACTGAGACTGAAGGAAATGCTGATGAGCTCGCGCACATGGTCAGTCATACTGCCAGTCTCTCCCACCACTTTAAAGACTGATGGACTGAGACTGATGTGATCAGAAAATTGGGATCACATCAGCATTTTAGTCAGTCCGGCTATCAGTCTATTAGTACTGCCCCTACATGATCAATCAGACTGTCAGTATTAATTATCACTTTATTAATACTGACAGTCTGACTGATCGTGTAGGGGCCCTATAACATTTTCAATTTTATAGGCTTACTGGCAACACTGGTGGCTATCAGCACATTCATTTTCAATTTACAACATTAAGATTTAACAATTAACTTGTTGTGAAACCTACCTACTAAAATATGTAATTTAAAATATTTTTCCAACATGATATAAATGGTTCAAACACTGTGTTCAAACAATTCTCTCTTATATTTCTTGCTCTCAAGTTGCTGGTGGACCTGATATCTCTTGTACTTGTTCTTCCTAGACTTTACTAGGATCAGTTTTACATAACAAAGTACACTGGCACTAAAAACTATTCATTCAAACATAAGATCTACTAAATAAATAGAGTTATTCATAACTGAGTTTGATTAAAGTGCCTTCCTATTACTTTATCCTTGATAGTGAAAGATACAAAATTGGCATAGTAATGACTTTATCTGCCTTAAGCCAGTGTAAAATATTCCAAGTAGCAAAAAATAAAAGTTTGAAAGGAGTTTTGCAGCTAATTCTTGTTTGAATTTCTCAGTGGCAAAATGGAGGATGATTCTATATCAAGTGTGGTCATGATTTTGACTCTGAGAGGATTATCATTAACTCGTAGGTTATGAAGTACACTCTTATAACTTAGTTATTAACTCCTGTTTTGATTTCAAACAAGAAAGGGAATCAGATGAAATAACAAGTAGATTACAAGCTGAAGTTGTTATAAGAACAGTAGCATTTAAAGCGTGTGTGCACAGCTTGTCTGTATAATGGTAATCCCTCAAGCAACCTTTAACTTGTGTCATCATCCTTAAACTATGCTTTAAAGTATTGAGCTTCAAAAAATATTTTATTCAAATCTCGGTTGGGCCAAAATTTAGTTCTCACATTTTACAAAAAGCAGGGAAGTGATAAGTGATTCAGAGTTCAGGCTCTTATCTTTGATCTTATATCTCTTACACTCTTAGCCATTTCAGAATGGTTGAGATCAGTGAAATGGCCTGCAGGAGATTATCGAGTCCTGTTACTAGTTTGGATAGCAATACCTACAATGATGTCAACTTGCTGAAGGCCTAAGACTTGCATTGCACTGGTTTGCTGTTAGTATGAAAGTCAAGGCTCAAATCCTGATAAGTTGGAATCTTGGGGTGTTTTTAGACATGTGACTTTCACTATGGCCTTCCCTTCCTCTCTTTCTATGTTACTTATGTATGAGGGGCACTTCCTCCCCATGCTTTCCTCTTAGATTAGTAACATTTGTGTCCAACATATTAAAAATAAACTCGATAGTGGTAAAGTAGGTATGTCTTGTTATAAAACAACAGCAGCCATTGCAAAGGATGATTGGCCATCTTAAAACAGCAGCATGGGTTGCATCACTAGCAGACCTAACAAATGACCATCCAGGACACACCACTGGTCCATGCCCTAATACACCCCACGCATGTTCATGCACTGCCTTGAGACCAACCTGAGATCCACTTTTACCAACCAGATGAGTAAGCGGTGATTCTGAGTTGCTGTTTGGTGACATCGCTTTCCCTCTTCAGCAACTTACCGTCACCTCTAAAATTAGCCTCTCACACTACACTTGATTTAAAATGTCAAGATATTGGACGCGCCATAGAAGAACCAACTACTAGGAATAATGAAGGACTGTAAATAGAATTCTGTTAGGACAAGAAAGAAGATAGTGCTTCAAATTAATAATCTGTTTATTGCATCTACTCCTGGAGACAACAGGATCTTCACTTATGTCTGCCGCTGAGTTTCCAATAGAGGCTGACTCCCCTGGCACCACCTTATTAAGTCCCAAGAACAACCTCCCAGCAATAAGGAACTAATCATTTATGATTTGGTGGACACATTATCACCGAAAAATTAAATTATCACTGAGATGCAAGTGATTGCTATACTTTTGTTGCAAAGTGTATTTTAATGTTAATACCACAACTATTTGTTAGCTGTTAGTAGTAAAATTGTGCCTTATTTAATGGAACCATCCTTTGGTTTATAATACAAATACAGTAAAACCCTGTTAGATCGAACCCCTCTAGTCCGAAATTCTGGATAAATCAAACACAATTTTCAGAAATCGAGGGGGAAATAAAGTCAAATGACATATATTTGATTGATAACAAACTCAAAGTTAGACGAAATTAGTGAGAAACAATGATAATAAATGCTAAATATTTTCATGTTTTACTCAACACAATGTGTTTTCCTGTAACATACAATACTATAAAAAGATGTATTTTAAATGTAAACCTACAATACTTGCTACCTGTTATATATCAGTTAAATGAATGTTAATGTTATAAAACTCATTCAATTGTAATTTAAAATTTGTGAAAATATTCTGGTTGCCTGTCGATCCTTTTGTATTCTCCCGCTTAATTCAAATTTTTGCTAATTCTAACAAGTTTTGGTCCCATTTAGTTTGGATCAACAAGTTACTATGGTGGTAGTAAGGTGGGGCAAAGCTATGCAGAGTTTTTATGGCAGGGCAACACTTTCCTTGACTTTAATATGGTTGCATAGTCCTAATAATATATCAAGGGTAAAAAAAGATACAACTATGTTCCTGGTAGATCAAGTTTTTGTGTATTTGGAGAAATTCCAGCTGTTTGTTAGTTAATTATAATATATTTTTCATGTATTTGCTACCTTGCTGGAAAGCCTATTTCCACTAAAGAAATGAAATTACTTGGGAATGGCGACTACAATATTTTGTTTAGAAAGTGTAATAAATGATGAACTTCTCAAAATAATATTTCACTCTTGTATTTAGTTTGAGGCTTAATTATTATACTATGGAAAAATGGGAGAAAATGTAACTAGGCATATTCTCCTAATCTTATGACTAACTTTATTGTTGATCATATGTATTTATAATAACTTGATAATTATTGAAGATGTTAATCTATTTTTTTGTGATACAATGACTAATCCCTACCCTTACTATTGGCCATGTTCTTTAAATACTGACTAAATATATTTTCTAAATAGAAAATCACTTTTCACTACCAGATATATTTTAGTATGCCACGAAAGGTAGCAAGCAAGCTTATGTTGTAAGGTTCCACTACAGTGTAGCTAAGATAGGGCCGCAGTGTAATTCATTGCGGTAAACTAAATAGCTTGTACTTGTAGGCTACGGAGGTAATTAAATAATTGCAGTGACTGCAAGGTCCAATAATGCGATTTATTAATTATTTTACTTATGTTACATGATTGATCAAGAATATTTTGGTGGTTCTTTTGTCAAAATGGCGTGTTTTTTACAATAGTATTTGGCTATCTCTTGATTTTCCAAACCTCTTTTTGATTTAATCATCGTCAAGAAAACAAAAGTTTGATAGAAGAGGTGTTTAATCATCTGTCAGAAATCTTGTAAATTTTTTTCAGACTACGTCATCAAGGTAGTGGTAGTGACATTTTTATATACTCTTTTGTAAAATGTTAATTTACTTCTTTTAATTTTAGTTGAATTAATATAAAATTATGAATTTAGTGTTTATTCATTTTGTTCTTTGGTGCATTCTTTATTCAATAGAACAATTATAGTATTATTAATTCAAGTTATTTTTGCAAGAATATGTTGTTAAGCTTTTAAGCTTGATTCACATGTTTGCCAAAAATATAGACCATAATCTGCACCTCACACAATTACGGAAATGTGTGTTGACCCAAGATTTTTTGTAGATATTATAGATGTTTTATTTTTGGTTGGCTAAACATATTGTTTTATTATTGCTATAGATGTTTTTAATTAGTATATTATCACTGCAAAACAAACCAACACAAATCGACAATACTCTTTCCATTTTTCTAATGTTTCACTTCTAATCACTTTAACACACTCAATGTGACTGTTGTCAACCGGTTTCTACCTACATTGTTCATGCATACTAAATAGTAGTTTGTTTGTGATTGTTGATTGGCTCTCACAAACAAATTGTGTAACGCCAAGCAGGCAAAGCTGAAATTATTTTAACTTTTGTCAAGTGGGCCAAGATTATCACACTGAAATATTTTGATTGGATTAAAGCTCTTTGTGTGAACACAATTTGGTTTTACTTTTTTTCAGTAATTATGTAAAATATTTTTGGACTGTGATACTGTAGCAGATATGTATGTGGTTATAAGTTGCAAGAAATTATCTTATGTTGTTATGAAAATATAATATGTGCCTAAAATAAGTTTATATCGGATGGCTGTGTTCAATAGGTGCTTCAGAGGTTCATTGAAGAAAGTTGAGTTGTATCTGCCTATAATATCAATATTCTTTTATAAATAAACTAAACACTTTTGTTTGATTGTTGTTTGTTCTAATTAAATGTGTGAAAACACGCATATAATTCTGTTTGATTGACTGAGAAAGTGTAATGTTTCCAAATCTGACCCAATCTTCTTAACACTTTTTTTTTCTTTGTTAATTGAGGTGTTTTTTTAACATTTCCTTTGTTAATATGTTAATATTATGGTACAAAAATATTAGTTTTTTTTAAATTCAAATATACTTTTAACAATATAAATTATGAGTGTATTATTATTATTTTTAAAGTCAATGACCTGGTGTAATGTTTTTGATTAATTAAAAAGGAATCACAATCTTATATTTTGTAATAAAATGACTTCAGCTATAATAATTGGAAACCAACAATTTTTATTTGTTTTGAACAATGATTTTGTGAGCATCTGCTCACGATTTTGTCAACTGTTTAGTTTTGTGTGCAAGATTATGTTTTGTAAAATTTGTCAGCAGTAATTAGTAGTTTTGATCGACTTTTATAAAAAAAATATTTGAATAGTATTATTTAATTAGTTTTTTATATCTTATTAATCTTTTTGTAATTTTATTTATGTCACATGCTCTCAAATTAATAGGTACCATAGCTTACAGCGTTACTCTGTCAGCCACATCATCATCTCCTGCCAGTCAAACATTTAAGGATCTCCAAATTGTTGGGCTACTCATTTGTTTTTAGATTCTTCATTGGAAAAAAAACAACTGTTTGGTTGGCTCAGGCATAAAGCATTGGACTGTAGAGTTAAATACTCTTTCAGGATGTATAGTTTCAAAAATGCAATCTGTCTTCATTTCAAATCTTTCTGAAAAATTGTTAAATAAACATTGAATGGAGGCTAGAAGGGATAGGCCTACACATTTGCAAGAAAAATTTAGGCGCCAAGAGTGCATCACACAGCTTGTCAACTGAGAAATTAGCTAAAAGATTATGCTCAATTATGCATAAATATATGGTTTTCTTCATTCTTCATTCGACAACAGCAAAATTGAGATCAGTTTATTCATTTTTTCATTCCAAAACCTTTATTTTTCAATTTTGTTGCATTTTTAAAAACCTGGTAAAGCTGTTTCACATAAAACCGCACAGCAATATGATGTCTGGTTATAGTTGTTATTATTATTAGCACCGCGTCTTACTACCCGTTCGGGCACTTACGCTAATGTGTAATGGTAGGGTGATTGTGAGATGAAATGGAGTACCTACAGTTTAACGTGGAATCCGAACCACGGTGGAGGCCTGGCATTCCTCACATTTACAAGATGTCTTGTCAGAGGGGAAGGAAGGGTTTGGTAATCAGATAAATCTTTGCCGGGACCGAGGATTGAACCCCAGCCGCCAGCATAGAAGTCTGACACCTTACCCCTAGACCGCCAGGTCACCTTTTCTGGTTCTAGTTGTATTACCTACTCAACCTAGGTGCTACCCGAGAGGTGAGGCAGGTTCACAATCAAAATAAAACAAAATGCATGACAGTAATTTTATGGGCACATCAAGCCTTTTCTTCATCAGAAGAGAGTAAAGCACTGACTGGAATATAGCCAAAGATTGATCATTGCAACTTGGATATTATAGTTGCTTATACTTTTGCTTAAAGAACTTAATGCCCAAACACATAATTTAAATTTTGACTCATGTACAAGACTAATACAACCACTTTTCAACAGTTTCAGTGCTTTTCAGCTTCGTTAGTGGAAACTTTTAAATCAATATATAATCTAATCCAGACATACTAACACACTCTAATAAAACATATTCATCCTATATATTATTTCTATTGCCAACATCCCTTTTTCTCAACTAATACAAAGCCTTCAGCGATGAATAAGGTATCTGTAGATATGATTTTTTACCGACTTTTGACATAGCATACACAATTTACATTAAAACATTGTTTGTTTAAAATTTAAGTTAAAAGAAAAATCTAACAATATTTTTGTATTATTTCTGTTGTCAACGACCCTTTCTTCTCAACTAATACAAAGCCTACAGCGATGAATAAGGTATCAGTGAAAAGGATTTTTTTTTTTACCGAACTCCGACATAGCATACTCGGTTTATGTCAAAACACATTGTTTGTTTAAAATATAGGTTAAAAGAAGAATTTAATGATATTTTTGTACTAATTACCAAAAATAAACACTCTTTGCTATTTTGTGTATACACTTCGCTGACTATTTAATTTCAACAACCCAACAAAAAATATTTTTTTAGGAGGGGGGAGGGGAAGGTTGAATGTGCAAAAGTTTTGCAAGGGTTTACTGGTCTATCTATATTCAAGAATCAAGACATAAGTTTGAATACTACAGAAACAGAATCTTAAGTTACACTGATCCACCCCTAGCCATAATCCAGTCAGTGTTCTACTCTCTTCTGTTGAAGAAGGGGCCTGATCCTCTAGTTATTTTAAATGTGAACTTTAAAACCTACATTTTTCTGGCAAGTTTTTGGGCCTTGCCTTTGTATCCTCCTTCAATGTTTACTAAATACTCCTCTTGACAATTTTTTTCCTTTGTATAAACTTTTGCTTGAACATATTTTTCTTTCTTATTCCCTCCAGTGTTTGATAAAGTATGTCTATGAGCTTTGTACTGTGACCTTGATGTCTTCCCACCAGTCTTGGTTGTAGCTCACCATCCTTGTGTGTCAAATGTTTCAGTGAGGAGGATGTCCCTCACCTTGTCATGGGGAAGGGTTACCTTGATGAAGTGGTAATGAACATGAGACTGCGACTATTCCGGCAGACCTTCATGTGGAACAGTCACACTGGCATGAATGATGTGTGTGAGATACTTGCAAAGATCTGCTCCTCGCAGAGGATCTTCCAAGTGTTACAACTTGGCTGTAATCCCGGACTGTTCGGCCACTACCTTGCTAGGGTAGGTTAAGGTGGATTCCTCAACCACAGTAAAGTAACTCTGAAATAATCCTGTTTGAATCTTGTTTGTGTCAAAATTCCTAACTTGATGCGAAATAAAATTATGTATAAGTAATTTATGTTTGATTCCAAATACTAAAACCCTTCTTTGGTTTAAAACACATATGTAAACTACTATAATGTTTTACAATTTAAAAAAACAACAGAATCTACAAAAATTAAATATATGGGCTTACAAAACTTTAAGAGACACATTTTATAACTATCACTTAACCTTAGACGTGTTCATTAGCCTTTTCTTGTATACTTTTTTTTAGAGTACAAGATTTATAAACTATAAAGATTATTGTGACCAAACTTAAATATAAATATTAAGAACTGTATCTTTAATTTTTCGATTTCTAGCAATATACCACCAAACCTTAGGGTTCTTCTTTTTAGTTACCACAAAAATCATATTTGTAACAAAAAAATAACAAAAGGCATGGATGCTTCTAATCCTTAGTTTTCACAAATATTGAATGTCTGAACTTTGAAATATATTAAACTACATAGGTTCAGATAAGATTTATATAATTGAAGCAGTATGCAGCCGAATAAGCGTCTATGCTACAATTGGTAACTTTTGAGAAAATACATTTTCAAACTTTTGAGAGTAACATTTGTCTGTGGCATCCAAGCAGGTTACATAGACCCTTTTTCCACAGCACTATGAAAACACTTAAGTGCAATTTTATTTCACCCAAAAATATTGTCTTCTGATAAATAACATAAAATAGACACATTCAGAGTCCCAGGTTTGCATGCATAAATGAATGAGACCAGAATGAAGTCAAAATCAGGCCTGTCTTTCACAAATTTAAATACTCTTAACACAATACTATAATTTTATTTTAACATTGGAAAAGGAAAATATATGTTTCACTAATGCGATATCTTGTTTTGTCAACAAACTAAAACATTTCAACAGCATGAATAATAATAATAACTATAATTAATTTTAGGTTTCTTAAATGTATATAAAGTCAAATAAAATAATAGAGAATACTGAAAATAATAATTTTCTGAGACTAAAACCGCTAATATTTTCTCAGTTTGTTTAATCAGTGGGCAACTCTTAATAAAAGCTGTGAATCTGATCATTAAGATAAAATACCTCACCATATCTTCTAGATCCTTTTTCTTCTCTTTATGGATGGGTATAGTTCCACTGTACATAGGAGGGAAATCAAGTTGACAAGAGAGCTGATTGTAGAATGTCTTCATCATGGGGAAATAGTCAAAGAGGTACAATATGTTGTGGGATTTACTTGCCCTGACCCTTAGAGGTTCCTCTTTTGTGAACTTCAAACACATAACTTCAGTTATCTTAAGTTGGCTGGTTTCTATGTTTCTTTCGCTTGACATCTTTCCACTCTGACAAATCTATTTCTCTTCGTTTAGTTTTGTTTAAGTGTGTCACATCACTAGGCGAAACCACTACATTCATATTATAATTATAATTTTAAAGGATGTGAGTGTTAAGTCTATGTTAGTCTCTTTATGTCTCGTATTTTTCGAGTGTATCTTTTTTTATGTATATTAACTTTACTACCCAACAATTAGTATTTGCATTGGTTTTGTCTCAGACCTGAAGATGGCTGATTAAGCCGAAACATGTCATCACGTAAACCCGCCTAAGAGGCTTAGCAATGTTTTAAGGAGAGGAACCAAACTTCAGATAAGGCACGTTCTAAATTAACGTTAATAAATATTGTTTGTTATATTCTTCAATTCATATTTATTTTATTCCAAAATAAATAAAAAAGAATCTTTTTCTATTTCTTCTTATAATAAATTAACTCCTTTACTCACTTTTAATATTTCATTGACTAGAGGTTTAACAATCATTCAACTGTTTTACAAGTAAGTTCCTTGCAAATCTCATCTTATATTTCTCCTTACTAATAGTGAAAATGAATATAACTAAAATTATCGAAGCTTCCAGTATCTGAATACTAAAATTAAATTGAGTAAAACCAATGCCAGTTCATGGTTTAACCATCAATGTTTATCAAATAATACCTAATTATGCCAAATTACAATTCAAAAGCAATTATAATAGGATAAACAAGATCACAAAATCTTGTCAATTGATAAGAATTAGACATGAAATTGCATTTCTACACAAGAAAAGACAGCAATTAAACTACTAGGCTCACTTACTTCATCTTGAACTTTCCAACTCTGTACACTCATATTATTGGAACCAGTTATCCAGTTATATTGAAGAAACAATAACCAACATTCTTAAACTTAAACATGTTACTCTTGAATGCAAACTTAATAATTTCATTAAATTACAGAAACCTGTCAAACACACCACTTTCAAACAAGTCCACAAGTTCTATCTCAGAATTGTAGACCTTACCAAAACACAATTCAATAGTAAAGAAGAGCGCATACTCAACCAAGGCTATAAATTCAATTCTCATTCTGAACCTCTTACCAATAAAATACATTCTCTTATTATTGACAGTGAAAATGCTATCCAGCACATTGATCATGATTCCAAAGAACAATCACGACACCTTATATCTAAACAACTTCAAAAAATTATCTCCAAGAATTCAAACAATATCATTCCTACTCATGAACTCACTGATATCAAGAAACTCAAAAAGAAGCTTCAATCAAATAAAATCATCAATGTTAAAGCAGATAAAGGTAACACTATAGTCCTAATAGATCAAGATGAGTACATTTTGAAAACTTTAGATTTCATACATAATAATAACATTATTGAGCTGATCCAACCACTAACTTCCAAAAGGCTATCAAAAGCAAATTAAAACAAATACCTTTAATCATCACTCCAAAAGACAAGTAAAAACTTCTCAACATGAATCCTAAAGCCCCTGCTTTCACATCATCACCCCTAATTCTTAAACCAAATATTCCAATGAGACCGCCTGTCATCCTACCAAAATGCACCAGCTTACAAAATAGCTAAAAAAAAATTACTCATGTATTAAATGATAATCTTCAACTCCCATACTCATATAATGTCAAAAGTATTGCCATGGGATCTCCAATATCTTGTATATTATCAGAAATTTTCATGCAAACCAATAACATCAAGATCGTTAACTACCTTACAAAATACATAAATATTCAATTTTACTGTAGTTATGTTGATAGCATATTAATCATCTATGATAATAACCTTGACCATACCTTATTTAACAATATTGATACTCTGAACCACATTCGTCCCAAACTGAAATTCACTATCGAACTTGGACATGATAATAGCATATGCTACCTAGATCTTAACACCTCTAAAACCAAGATTAACACCTTTGAGTACAAAATCTACAGAAAAACAACCCATACAGATGCCATTATACCCAATAATTCAAACCATCCTATTGTCTCACAAACTAGCAACTTTCAATAGCCTGGTTTATAGACTTCTTCACATACCACTTTCCAAAACGAATTATAAAAATGAACTTAACATTAGCAAACAAATTGCCACCACAAATGGATATTTTCACTCTCTTGTATATAAAATTCTTCAAAAATAAAAAGCCTAAATGAGTAAGAAATCCAACCTCACAAATATTTCTGATAATCCGAACCAACCTAAATGGATAAAATTCAATTACACAGGCCATGAAACCAATACAATCATTAAAATTTTACAAAAACATATCATGATAGCTTTTAGCACTCACAACACTATCAAAAAACATTTATACAACTCCCATCTCAACACTCAAAATATTTACAACAAAAGTGGAATTTATAAACTAACCTGTGACTGTAATGCTGCATATATTGGCCAGACTGGGCAGGCACTATCTAAACGCTATTCTGAGCACATTAGTGACTTTAAATTTAATAGAACCAAATATAAATTTTTTGAACAATTAAAAATTTCAGGTCATCAACCAACTCCCATCAACCAATGCATGAAACTTCTCCTACCTTCCACCAAAGGTTTAATAATGAATATTGCTGAAAATCTCCACATTTACAATGCTACTTTTCACCACAACACTATTCTTAATGAACAAACAAAATTTGAAAACCAATCCCTCATCAACACAATCAAATAAATTTTAGTATGTTGCCGAGAAGCTGCTGATGTTCCCTCGCTGGACGACCTGCGTCTGGAGTAAGCCGGATGCCCTGCCGACGGATGTGTTCTCGGACGCCACCCCGTGGACCACGGCCAGCCTCGCTCCCTACAGGGGAGAATGTCGCATCCAACGCTTTGCCGCTCCCGAGGAAATCAACAAGGCGGAAGTCGCGGCCGCTTTGATCACCTGGCTGTGGGAATACCAGTCCACCGGCAGCCGGGTGATCAGATTGGGGACCGATAACACCACGGTCCTCAATAACGCGGCGCGCGGCAGAGGCCTGATTTTCGCGGGAGCGGATATGTGCCACCTACACTTCCTGGTGGCACATACGCTACGACATTGCTGGTACGAGGCATACTGGGTGCCGTCCGAGAGCAATCCGGCCGACAGGCCATCAAGGGAGGTGCTCCAACAAGTGCTGGACCAGGAAAGGGATACTGCCGCAGTCATCGCTTGGGAAACCATCCCAAGGGACCCACTAGTGTTATTGTATAGATAAATATGTTATGTAACCTATGTCATATAATATGTATTCCGCTGTATCTAGTAAATAAAGGGGACACTTGTGTCCGGGTAAGTCCTCTCGCTTTTCGGCGAGTCCCTGCGGGACCTTCCCTTTCTTTTGTACCGTCGCCGCCATCTTGGTGGCATTGCCGAGAAGCTGCTGATGTTCCCTCGCTGGACGACCTGCGTCTGGAGTAAGCCGGATGCCCTGCCGACGGATGTGTTCTCGGACGCCACCCCGTGGACCACGGCCAGCCTCGCTCCCTACAGGGGAGAATGTCGCATCCAACGCTTTGCCGCTCCCGAGGAAATCAACAAGGCGGAAGTCGCGGCCGCTTTGATCACCTGGCTGTGGGAATACCAGTCCACCGGCAGCCGGGTGATCAGATTGGGGACCGATAACACCACGGTCCTCAATAACGCGGCGCGCGGCAGAGGCCTGATTTTCGCGGGAGCGGATATGTGCCACCTACACTTCCTGGTGGCACATACGCTACGACATTGCTGGTACGAGGCATACTGGGTGCCGTCCGAGAGCAATCCGGCCGACAGGCCATCAAGGGAGGTGCTCCAACAAGTGCTGGACCAGGAAAGGGATACTGCCGCAGTCATCGCTTGGGAAACCATCCCAAGGGACCCACTAGTGTTATTGTATAGATAAATATGTTATGTAACCTATGTCATATAATATGTATTCCGCTGTATCTAGTAAATAAAGGGGACACTTGTGTCCGGGTAAGTCCTCTCGCTTTTCGGCGAGTCCCTGCGGGACCTTCCCTTTCTTTTGTACCGTCGCCGCCATCTTGGTGGCAATAGTATAAAAGCGAGGGGAGGACTCTAATCGGGACTCAGTCGGACAGCGGGAGGACTCCCAACAACAACATACATACTAAAATTAAAAACTCATACTAAATCTAATCCTACCATAAACCCTGCCTCCTTATCATCGTAATTGAGACCTGTTCAGGTCAGAGTCATGCTCTCTATAGCTATTAGCTGTCACCAACAGACACACTAGCGACATCTTTATTATTACATTCAACTTTTATGTCGGCGCATGATTGTTCTGGAAAACTCTTGTAAAGGTTATAATTCAACAAATTATTAGACTCACTCATTACTGTGTTAACAATAGGGAACAACACCTTAACCCCACTATGGAGGTAAGCTAGAAAGTTTAATTCTGTAGTAAATTATGTAGTAAATTTCTTGTTCCACTATTTAATTCTACTAGTGACCATTTCTTCATCAGGTCTAGGTTATTATCGTTATGTCTCGTATTTTTCAAGTGTATCTTTTTTTCTGTATATTACTTTTATTACCCAACTCTTAGTATTTGCATTGGTTTTGTATCAGACCTGAAGATGGCTGATTAAGCCGATATATGTCATCACGTCAACCCGTCTAGAGGCTTAGTAATGTTTTAAGGAGATTAACCAAACTTCAGATAAGGACCGTTAATTAACGTTAATAAATACTGTTTGTTATCTTCTTCAATTCATATTTATTTATTTTATTACAAAATAAATTAAACAAAACTTTTTCTATTTCTTCTTAAAATAAATTATCTCTTGTACTCACTTTTAATGCTTCATTGACTTGAGAGAGGTTTAACAATCATTCAACTATTTTACAAATACTATGCAGCCAATAACTACCCCCTCACTCCCTAAATAGAAAATGTGTCCCCCACTCTCGTAAGACACTTTACTGGGTCATGAAAGTCACGAAAAGTTACTAATGGCAACAAAAAAACCCACAAAAAACACAAAAGTCCCTGAAAAGTCACAAATTTTCAATATTTTGGCAAAGAGTCTCAAAAATACTTTTGTTTGAATTTCCCATGCATTGTAACAACGCGAACGCGAACCACTACCTATGATGCCAAACACTGGCCGCAAGTTGCTTGCTTGTTTTTATCCTAATACCAAAGACAAGGTTAAAATTTCCCATCTAGTTAAAGTTTAAAGTTACACATGAGTGCAATATGCCTATATATGCCTTATATAATGTTCAGCTGTTTAACCCTTAGAGTGTCAAGAGAAATGACAAAAAAATGTGTTAAAAGTGCTAAGCTATTTTGCTGAAAAATACAGGATTTGGTTTAAATTTTAATAACATATTAGTCTTTGAACTTCTTGCACTTAATTTTTTACATGAACTAGCTAACATGCTTGCCAATCTGATTATATAATTACACATATACTTATTTAATTTTTACATATTATAAAAAACACTAGCCAAAATATTAAAAAATACTGTTTTATTTAACATTAATTTTTAAGCTTTGAAAATTTAAATAGCTTGAAATAGAATAAATCACTGAAAATAACATAAAAAACTGAGTAAATAACAAAGTTTAAAAAACATAAAAACCTAGATTCCTAAAATAAATAATTGGCTTGGAATCAGAAGTGGAGGGAGGGGACTTCAAACCTGGTACTTCTGCATAAATATGAAGAGGTTGGGGTAAATTATCCTGATACTCGAGATTTATTTCATCCCTATAGGAATCACTCGTATTCACACTCGCCTTATCAATTTCAGCAGCCACTCTACTTGTTCCGATCTTTCACCTTCACTAGAATATAATTTCTGTTCAGTTTCATTATTTACATATTCAGAGTCACTGCTTTCATAATCGCTAACAAATTGATCACTCTCACTTGAGCTATCAATAAATATTGCAAGTATTTCTGTATCTTGAATCATAGCTTTCTTCTTAGTAGCCATGTTTACAAACAAGGCCAAAGATCAAACTCATAGAGTTAGAAAATAATTTTCACGTTCGATATACGTATTTAAACTCTTAAGTGCAAAGACAAATAAAAGTAGCTTGAACATATGAGAATGCAAAGGAAATAAAATCTACCCTATCTATTGACTTAATACTAAACTAAGAGCTTGAAAACATTGGAGAACTGTTAGCGACGCTGGTAATTTTAGCAAATATGTCTCTCATCACCCTGAGCGACATTGACACTCAAAGGGTTAACGAAGGAATTTTGGTGGTCAAAAAAGGTCACTGAAAAGTCACTAATTTTTGTTTCTCCAACTCGGTAGACACCCTGTGATAGCAAATACCAACAAATTTTATACTATTTGGCTGTTTTGATTACCGGTTTCAATACTGCCACCAGCCGCATATGATGTATATAGGTATTTTGTGTACTACATTAAGGAACACCTTTATTTTGGTATACAACATTGAGATTTTTTTTTTCGTTTGAATAAAAAGTCAAAAGCACTCGAGGGCTGCAGTTTGGGGACTCTTTGTTTGTTTAGTTAATCACTGATTTTTGTTCAAATGGCACATCACATTTATAATGACACACACACAACATAATATATATATATTTATCAGCTCTTCTCCTTCCATTTTAAAACTTATATAGAAACAAAATATCTTTTAAATAATTTGAGAGTGCACATTCCACAAAACATTGTTTTCAGAGTAATAGGGTAAAAACTATTTATTTTAGAAAGGTTCAAAATGCCCGAAGAGGAAAACCACAAGATTTGTCATAAATACACTATTGTCACTACCTGATCTCTACCCTAAGGCCATTCATTTACTTAAAAGTTTGGACATCAGTGGTCCAGATCTGAAAGGTGGCTCAAAAACTATATGCTCTAACAAGGTTTGCTCTAAATCCATCAATAAGTTCAAAGGTTATACAGCTATGCAAACTAAAATAACTTTTTTATACTTACTGGTTGGAATGGTTTTACTCTGTTGTATAAATAGTTAAACAAATTCTTTATTTCCTGATATGTTTCTTTAATAACCTTTGAACCATACATAACTAGGCTTAAATTATCTACCTTTACATAAATATTATATATAAAGTGGAGTTTTTATATGTTTTAATTAAAGATAGCCATTGATTTTTTTTCATATTTTGTGCAGTTTTGTGAAACTGTACACGGCATTGATGAGAGACCCATTGTCGATGCTGCAGCTATCACTGCCCAAGAAAATGAGATTTTCAACTGTCACTACAGGGATGGGGATGCATGGAAAGTTCTCCCGAATTTGGAGTTTGAACTCAAGCATGGAGGCGACACGCTTGCTATATTGCATGATGAGTCTTGTCATATATGGAGTAAGTTTAGTCTTGATATTATTTCTCATTTTAAAAGGTAGATGTAAATGTGTACTGTTAAATGTACAAGGAGTCTATGGTATGCACACTTATAAGAAAATAATAGGTCCATAAGCTTACATTTGAAAAATAACCCTTTACATTAATTTTCAGAGCACTCCAGCAGAAGAATTATAGTCTTTTATTAAATGCTCGGCTCATTTGTTTATGCTAAATAAGGAATCAGATGTGTTCTGAACTAGCGATACTTAACTGGGGGCCGCGAATGGTTTTTTGGGGGG
>CABFOW010001812.1:108639-127814 GCA_902141385.1 Timema californicum
GGGGGGGCGCTCGGAAAAATAATTTAAAATGTTATTTGCTTATTATTAAAGTCAATTATCTTAAATCTTATGTTTTAGAAAGAAAGAAAAATGTTGATGATTGTAAGTATGTAAATACAGTAGACTCTCGATTTTACAGGGTAATGGAGGGGAGGAGAATCACGTATAATATAAATCACAGATAGTATATATAATCTCCATCTGTTTACCATCACCATTCAATATTTGCCACCTTTGTTTCTACTTAATTATATGAAAAGGATTTTCCACAGTGATAAATATTAAGACGAAGCAGTGAAATCGACTCTAAATCGACTCCTGATTGCAAATAGCATAAAGTAATACCATTGAAACACGATTAAACAAATTAGTGGAAATTGTTCAGCAGTTTAGGTGCCCCATTTAGGTAAGTTAATTCCTGTTTTTTTATTTGTTAATATAATCAGTAAATAAAGCCACTATATTATAATAAATATTAGTGAATAGTATGTTAATAAAACCTAGGGGGCTGTGAAAATATTTTAGGATATTTAGGGGGGGCTGCGAATAATAAAAGGTTAAGAACCACTGCTCTGAACAATACTTTGAATTTCTATTGAATATTATAGAATTTGATAACTAACTAAATATTGAGGATTCTTTAACACACACTAAGATGTGTGTGTATGTGTGTGCACGCAGTCACATAGGACTGCCCCCGCACCCCTTCCTCCATCTAAAAATTGAGGTGGTCACCAAAGTTGTCTGTTTCTGACACCCGTTGATTCTTTAGTACAAATCAAAGACTCGAATTAGCTACAAGTCCAGATGTCAAGGAGGGGGTGGGGAAATGAATTTTTTGATGGGGTACATAAAAGACCCAAAACAGCCACTCTTGTATTCCCTCAAAGGAGCCAACTTTAGTTTTTGGATGCCAAAAGTTAATTTTACCCCTTGGAAACTAAAAACTTTTTTAGATTCCTATGTATATACATAGATGCACATAACTGTATATGATCACATGTAAAAGAATCTTCGGTATTTATTTAGTTGAGAGAATTTCTTTCTCTCGACTCCTCAGAGAGAAAGTATTGTGATCGTCAAAAAAACCGAACTCTAGATTTTGACAAATGTTGGCGTTTCATGACCCCCTGAAAGCAAAAAAGTTGTTTTCGTAATGCTGTCTGTCTGTACCTTGGACTAGAACCTAAACTATTTAATCGATTGGGCTAAAATTTGGTATTTGGGGTTTTCATAAGGTCTGCCTAGGTGGTCTTTGGAATTAGATATCCAACCCTAAAATTAAGGGTAGTTTAATAAAGAGCAAAAAAAATCAATTTTCTCAAAATTCACTCTCAATGATTTTGATTAAATTTTATATCTAGACACTGCTTATTATCATAAACAAAATGACTAAGGGTACTTTACATAGGGGAAATTTACACTTTTTAACATTTCTTCACAACTATTTGAGATATGAAATGACTTATAATTGTAAAGTTGTAATAATATTAAAGATAAAAAATCTTTTATTTGAAATATATGTCTACTAAACCAATAAATATACTTTTTAATTCAGGTCTTTGAAAATTGATTTGCTTCATATGCTTTTTAGTGGACAAAGATTTTTCTTTTTTCTCGGTTTTTCTGTAATTGTTCCTAGTTCCTAATGTCATAGAGTACTTAAGTAACAGTGTATATTATTCCATTTATAATCTTAGTTTTAGTGTTTCTACAACAATGTATAACCCTACTATTTCATTTCACAAATCTTAGAAGATTTTATTAAATGTTTATTTTAAGATAAAAGTGAGAGAGATTCTGTGTGGTGCACCATACCATTTATTATGTGCATAACTTTTACACTTTTCATTATTCTAGCATTTTCACCTGTAAATTTATCTTGTAAATAATACTTTGTATATATATTTTGTTTTTTCAATAATATTAGAGCCTCAAATATTCTGTATTTTGCACTACATTATTTAATATTTCAACATTGACTGCGTCAGTTTAATTAAAAATGCTTCCATTCTCTTCAACTCGCATACTAACTGTTGTCTGCACATCTCATCCCAATTTTGGTCTCTGTGTCAGTTTTTTTTCCTACATACTTCATCTCCATCTTTCTCCTTGGTATTCTTCGCCCTTACCATCCTCATAACATGGACTGTGCTATTTCAGCATTGCTTCCTACACTATCTTATGTAGGCCTACTCCCTGTACCCCAACCCTTGCCTAGACATCTTCATTCCTAATCCTGTTTCTTCTTGTGACAGCTAGTATGCTCCTTAAAAACTTCATCCCAATGGCCTTCACTTTCCTAGTAACTATTATATCCAATGTCTATGTTTTTGTTGTATATGTAAATATGGGTACAAAGTATGCCACATATAGCACTTCCTTACAAATCAAGGACACTTCTCTTTTACATAGCAAGTCTCTCACATACCTGTAAAATATCTTCCTCTGCTGTTCTATTCTTATTAGATCTTCTCTTTTGCCTCAATCATACTTCCAGGGTACTTTTTGTACATTTATAAGTTTTACTACTTTCAGCTTTATAGTTTCTATAAGTCTTTATTCTGTTTCTTTAGCCATTACAAGGAATAGTGTAAGAGGACACTCCCTTGCTTCACTCCAATTTTTATTTGAAACCACTACATCCACGTCAGAGCCATTTTAAAAATATGTGAGGCCCGGGGCAAAAATATCTGAGGAACCCCTTTGTATAGCAGTTTTTCAGTTTTAGCATTAAGCCGTTAAAATATATTGGTATGTTCTCTGTATTTAGGTTACATAATAATTTCTCGTGTTTTATGGAATATTGATCAACCCATTAAATGATTGTACTTTATTAAATGCAAACAAATTAAGTTAACAAAAGTAAATTCCTCTTTGCACCATTGCACTGTTAGTTCTATGTGGACCAACAGCAGTAGCACAATGGTGGCGTATTCTACTGTACTGCAGCACATTACTCGAATAACGTAATATTAAATTACATAACGTTACGATTTCAGGAATCTGGAATCTGGAATGGAAGCCTATCACTAATTTTTGCTGTTAATTATCTGTACACTATTTAATGCAAAATTTATAATAATAATAATTGTAATTGAACATAATAATCAGGGGAGGAGGGGAGGGGGCAATGTGAGGCCCGTGCATAGCCAGTTATTTTCTCATACAAGGTACATGCATTATCGCTGTTCCCATGCACCCAACATCGAATTGTTACCACATCCCTCAATATTATAAAGACAAGTATTACAGTTATTGGAATAGCCTTACCTGGTCTGACGGACCAAGTACAAGTGCCCCAGGCATCAACAATACAATAGGAAATGTTACAACCCTTGATATCACAAAGAAAATTATTACAGTTATTATAATGGCCTTATCAAGTCTGATGGACTGAACACAAGTGCACCAGACATCAGCAATACAATAGGAATTGATTGTTGTTACTTTACTGGGTTGCACCAACAGGAAGGCAAAAACTATAAAGGGTAATAGGTCAACTAAACTCTTCTATTCTCAGACAGGATCAGACACTTTCCTGAGACTTTTTGGCAACCAGATGAGTGTTTAGTCATGTATGTAGGACAAATTATGTCTTTTGCTGGTATACCTGCTCTCTTTCTGAACAATCAGTTCCACAAAATGTATCATTTCAGTAGTGAAAATATATACACTTATAGTCTTTACTGTTAAAAAAACAACTCTAATCTCATTTACAATACAAGCAGCATGCTCAACCTCCATAATAAACACAATATTTCCCAAGAGTATAATTTTACATATTTTCACACAAAGTTTCCATTCCCACACTTTAGTTGATACATAGAACTTTGAGAACTTACCACTTCTAAGAGTTGCAAGTAACAATTATTTGTATATATATTATTTAATTTATACAAGAACGGCTTGTGGCTTTGTCGCCATACTCACCGTCCAAACTCCCTAAAACCTATCCCTAAAAACCAAAAGTCCCTTAGACAATCCTCCCAAAGAAACAAGCCTTACACCCACAACCAAAGTGAATGAACGGCCTCGCAACAAACCACTCCAAGTGGCAACAGAAGACATCACAAAACCCACAATCAAGGCTAAACTTAAAATACCAATATGGAATGCAGATAAAGAGTTTTACTGTCTATATAACACCTTATTTCCCTCCACATCCCTTTCCAACATCTTTGTGCATTCTTGCACACAAGCCTTCATGGCTTCCTGCACCACTCACTTTGCTCTTCTCTTCTTCACTCATCCCTATAGTCTTCCTCTGTTTCCTCATTCTTGTTCTTATAACTACTCCTGGATGCTTTGTTCTCCACCATTTCTTCCTTCACTCTGTCATTTCACAATAATATCACTCTCTACTTCCTCTATCAATTGTCCTCCCGCATACCTCCTTTGCAGGTACCATCAAACTATTCTTAAGCCTCTTTTATTCATCCTCTACACTTTTACTTTTCCCCCCTTGTTTTGCTAATTTTCTCCTACACTCCCATCCCTTTATGTCTGCCCCCAACAATCTGTAGTCACCATATAGGCACACACTTGGTTCCACATTAACGTTTACAGTTTATATTTTCACTTTGCTCACCATGCCAAAAATAGCCGGTAATCTTATAACTTTGTCTTACCTTCTTATACCAGTCGTTATCCACCTGGATTCTCTTCTGTGCACATAATTCTAGCAACATTATACCTTCTTAATTTCTCTCTCCCCCATCCATCATTTCCTAATACTTCCTCAATACTTGCTCTCTCTCTCTATTTTCCTACTTTCATATTTACATCCCCCATTAATATATGTACATGTTTGTAAACATAGCATAGATTTAAAATTCAAGTTTACCTAACAAATATTGCCCGTCTCAGTGGCATAGTTGGCTAACGCGCTAGTCGTGTTGAGCTTGACTGCTGAGGACGGGGAGATCGAGGTTCGAATCTCAGTCGGGTGAACTGGGGGTGGTTTTTCCTAAATGGTTTTCCACTCTCCCTCCACGCAAATGCGGCTTTGTTCATACTCGTGAACCACTTTCATAGTACTCATTTCTAAAAATTATTTTACTTCATGTCTTACTACATTTCCAGCCCATCTACGCTTTTAATTGACTATATATTTCTCATACCTACCTCACTGATAGATTTTAAAGGAAATGTGCCCTCATTTGAGTAGAGAGGAAGTTGAACAGCGTTTAGAAAAAAACCACCCTCAATACACCTTGTTGGTATTTGAACTTTGGCCTGAATGCCCACTGATGTTGATTGATTTACATTTAGTTTGTGTTAATATATTAACCTAAACACATAATTTATTTAAATTTAGTCTTGATTTTATTTTTTACTTTCCAGATCATGATGTTCTGCTACTTCTCCGTAAGATGCCATTTGTGAAGAAATTAGTCTACTTGACATCCTATAGTAGTGATTTTATTGTTGACCTTGAGATTCTGTCTACAATGCAAGAAGAAATGGTTGATTTTTTCCATCCTACCAATGTTGTTCCCATTCAGACCACTACAATGTCTAAGGATCACTTGTTGGTTTTTATCCTGGACAAAGTGGAGGACACCCAAGCCAGAGACAGGGCTGTAAGGATGAGCTATGATACTTTTAGATCTGTTGAAGGAGATTTACCTCACGATAGAACGTTCACTGGCTCTTTAGGAAAAAAAGCTAATTTTAATAAAGGCAGGGAAATATTTTCAGATAGGGAAACTGTTAGAAAAGATGAGAGGAGAATATTTCCATATAGTAAAAATTATGAAAACCGAGTAAGAGATATAAGTAAAAGAACAAGTCCCCAGAGAGCTATAAATATAAGCAGAAATAATACTGATAACAATAGAAGCAAAATTAGTCCCTTTAAAGAGAACAAAAGAGACACAAAGAAGAATTTCAACATAAATATAAATAGGAAAACAAGTCAAGATAATGACAGGTGTAGTGGCAGATTTAATGACAGAAGTAAGGACAGGAGAATTAGTCCAGCTAAGGACAAAAATGCAGGTAAGAGAAGTCCAGTTAATGAGAGAAGTGGAGGCGGAATTAGTCCTGCAAATGAAAGAAGGAGAAACAAGAGAAGTACTCCAACAAATGACAGAAGTGGAAATAGGAAAAGTAGTCCAACAAATGACAGAAGATTTAATAGGAAAAGTAGTCCAACAAACGACAGAAGTGCAAATAGGAAAATTAGTCCAACAAATGACAAAAGTGGGAACAGTAAAAGTAGTCCAGCTAATGACAGAAACAGAAGGAAAAGTAGTCCAGCTAATGGCAAAAGTAGAAACAGAAAAAGTAGTCCAGCTTGTGACAGAAGTAGAAATAGAAAAAGTAGTCCAGCTAATGACAGAAGTAGAAACAAAAGTCCAGCTAATGACAGAAGTAGAAACAAAAGTCCAGCTAATGACAGAAGTAGAAACAAAAGTCCAGCTAAAGATAGAGATCAGAATAAGGGAAATCATACGAACACACACAAGGAAAAAGATATAAAAAACATTCCATATAGTAAAAATCAAGGCAAACAATCCAGTACTGATGAAATTAAAGCTGGTACAAGTAGGTCAAGAGTTGAAAACAAGCAAAAAAATATTGGTGAACAAGAAACAGCTGTTCAACATGCAAATAATGCTTCTGCATCAACACCTAGAAATGTGGAAGAAATGAAAGCTAAGTTTATAAAGTTTTTAACATCATTACAAGAGGAAGAGCAAGAGAAAGAACCTACTGCTCAGTCAAATGAAAATACTGACAATGTGATCGCCAACACTTTGCTCGAGACATTACAGGAAATATTCCCTACCAGCAAACTTGATGCCAACACAGCAAATATGTTGAGAAATACTATTTTGGATGCTTTTAAAACGGCAGGAGTTCTAGAAAAAAAAGAAAATATTACTATCGAAACCACAGAATCACAGAGTAAAACTCAATGTAAAATTGATCCAAAATTTCCAAAAGAAAATATTTACTCATCAGTCTATCGTAAGATACGGCGCAAAATGCTTTCAGGAACTCCAACAAATTCAAAAAACTCATTTAAACCTGAAGTTCAAAGTGACAGTCAAATATTAAAGAAGTCCACAGAATTAGCAGATAGTTTGTTTGCACAATGTTTACAAACCAACTTTGCGAGTAAAAATTTTAAGTCAAAAAATGAGTTATGTTCTTATTTCCTCAAACCTATTAGTAAAAGGAGTATTAGAAGGATGTCTTTGCCCCTTCCTGGTTACAAAAAACCCAAGACCGAACCTCTTTCCTCTTCTAGAGTATCAAACAATCCCCCTGTGGCTCTTATTCCTTCTACAGTATCAAGTGACTCACCTATGGCTATTATTCCCTCTAAAGTATCAAATAACCCACCGGTAGCCATTATTCCCTCTAAAATACCAAGTAACCCGCCGATGGCTCTTATTCCTTCTAAAGTACCAAGTAACCCACCTGTAGCTCTTATTCCTTCTAAAGTATCAAGTAACCCACCTGTAGCTCTTATTCCTTCTAAAGTATCAAGTAACCCACCTGTAGCTCTTATTCCTTCTAAAGTACCAAGTAACCGACCTGTAGCTCTTATTCCTTCTAAAGTACCAAGTAACCCACCTGTAGCTCTTATTCCTTCTAAAGTATCAAGTAACCCACCTGTAGCTCTTATTCCTTCTAAAGTATCAAGTAACCCACCTGTAGCTCTTATTCCTTCTAAAGTATCAACTAACCTACCTGTGGCTCTTAATTCTTCTAAAGGGTCAAGTAATCCACCTCTGGCTCTTAATTCTTCTAAAGTATCAAGTAACCCACCTGTAGCTCTTATTCCTTCTAAAGTATCAAGTAACCCACCTGTAGCTCTTATTTCCTCTAAAGTATCAAGTAACCCACCTGTGGCTCTTATTCCTTCTACAGTATCAAGTAACCCACCTGTAGCTCTTATTTTCTCTAAAGTATCAAGTAACCCACCTGTGGCTCTTATTCCTTCTACAGTATCAAGTAACCCACCTGTAGCTCTTATTCCCTCTAAAGTATCAAGTAACCCACCTGTGGCTCTTAATTCTTCTAAAGTATCAAGTAACCCACCTGTAGCTCTTATTCCTTCTACAATATCAAGTAACCCACCTGTAGCTCTTATTCCCTCTACCGTATCAAGTAACCCACCTGTGGCTCTTATTCCTTCTACAATATCAAGTAACCCACCTGTATCTCTTATTCCTTCTAAAGTATCAAGTAACACACCTGTAGCTCTTATTCCCTCTACAGTGTCAAGTAACCCACCTGTGGCTCTTATTCCTTCTACAATATCAAGTAACCCACCTGTGTCTCTTATTCCTTCTAAAGTATCAAGTAACACACCTGTGGCACTTTCCCAGATACCAAGCACCCTACCTTTCCCACCTCATTTCCAAATAACAAGGCACACAGCTCATGCCTCCGCACCACAGAAAGAATCTCCACTTCCTTTACAGAGAAATTTATTTTCTAATTTTAAATCAGCATCTCAAAGCATGTTTTCTTCAAATGAACCAGTTCTATTTGATCCAAGACTTCCACCACCACCTTTAATAAAAGCCAACATAATTGCTTCATCGCCTTTTAAATCGCATAATACTACCTTGTCTACTAAAGACCTACCAGAAATGATACCTGGCATGAGACATCAATTACCTGGAAGATACAGTACAGAAGATCATTTTGCAACATCATATTCTGATCGTAAACTAAATCCTCAGGTGCAATCACATATTCCATACTCTAACATCAAGGAAACAAATGAGAACCATAGAGTTGGACATACTTATAATTCTGAATCTGTCGAAGAAATTGCTTATTTTAACAAGCCATCAACTATGTCAAATGTATACTCGGAGGCTAAGGATGTTCCATTTATAATGGATTATAAAGAAACACACCTACCACCCAGCAATGTAAAACCTTCAAATTTTCCAAACTATCAGTTTAAAGAATCACGGCATGACAGATTCTCCCAACATGAGTTTTCACCACCTAAGAAAATCTTTCGAGGAAATACTTTTTTGAAACACAAAGAAGATAGCTTTCAAAGCTATGATCACTCTGAAAGTGTAAACACACTGCACAGATTTGAGCCATATACACCCAGGCATGATAACATTTTTACAAGGCGTAGTGATCATTCTCATAGACGAGAACCCACTGCAAGATATGATCAGTTGGAAGATGCTAGTGCTTCACTACATAGTCCATGGGAAGTAAGAAATGATTTACATTCACATGTACAAGATAACTTGATAAGCTGCGATACTTTAGGAAATGAGTCAACAAATCGGCAGCACATGTTATCTCAAGAGCCTGAAAGGTATGCTGGTTACAAAAGAGTTGAATCTTTTCCTTCTCGACTGTTGGGCCCAACACAAGAGAATGTACAGCTGTATCATAAAGATTCATTCCATCAAGATATTTCAAGGAGAAATGCAATATCTCATATGCAGGATTTGCTAACAAAACACAATATTTTACTACCTGTAAAATCTGGAGATAGTGACCCACTTAAAAGGAGTGATCCACCTTCAATGAACCTATCTAATATTAGAAGTGTTCCTAAGCGACAATATTCAGATAGTTTTGAGAATAGGTTTACACCAGACACGTCAAACTTGTCCGTAGACATCTGTGAAGCAGGTTTTTTGGATTCAAATCGAATCAAACATTACTCACATATTTCAAATAATTATTAAATTGAATCCTACTTAAAAACACTGAAAAATACTGTGGTAAAGTGTTAAATAAAATCAGTGACACATTATGAAAATACAATATTTAATTAGTTTTGGAACCTAGTCATATAAGTTATTATGTAGAAAATAGGGTTAGGCCCTTGAATCCTTATGTATATTTGATATTTGAGGATTTTAGAATTTTTTTATTCAAAAATCAAATTCTTATAAAAAAATTGTTTCAATTTCTCAAGAAAAATTCATTTCGGGCTCTAAAACTGCTTATTGGTGGTTCAGAACTTAACAACCAGGTCCCAAACCAGTAATTTGGGATTAAAATGTAAATTGGAGATTCAGATTAGTAAATAGTGGATTCAACCCAAATCTAATAGATGTGTAAGTAGTTCAACATGTCCATGCAGCAATTTTTCATGGCGATTCATAACGATGTTCCGAGTTGTCAAGAAAACTCCTCTCACTTGACACTGCTACAGCTGAGGACTCTTTAGGTTTATTCCACCAATCATATGAGTTGCTCAGCCTTTATAATCTTTGTGCTGTAAGATACTCCTCATTTGCTTTTGCCTGTCTGTCAGTAATATTATTAATAGATACACTTAATCTAAAATAAATTAGACATTGAAAGAAGGAGAGAAAGGCAAGGCCTACACACTTACTAGAAAACTGTAGGCCTCAAAGTTCACAACAAAACACATTATGTAACTTGTGGTCTACAGTTTTCTGGTAAGTGTGTAGGCCTGGCGCCATTTTTCCTTAGTTTAGTCTATAAATCAATTATACATTCTTCATTTATGTAATTTTTTTATTAATACTATTTTGATAAAAATGTTTGAGTAGAAGTGTGCTATTTCTGAAACTAAATAAATAATTTAATTTTTCCTCCAGGAATAAAAAATTTCAAATACTCATGTTACAAATCACTTTTGTAAATGTATATTCTATTTTATTTCTTAATGTGTATTTAGCATTGGAAAAAGAAATGCCAATGCCATATTCATAAAAAATGAAAAATAAAAAGCGTATTTAAAAGTTTAAGTTAGTAAGATAAACAATGTGCTTAGTAAGAGATTTGGTCTGAAAAGAGATGAAGATATTGGGGAGTGAGTGTAAAAATCCAAAACTGTATTCAGGTTATAAACCCAATGGGAAGAAACCATTGGTAAGACCTAGATGCACATGAGAAGCTATTAGAATGGACCTGAAAGATATAGGATGTAAATATTGGGACTGGATAAAACTAACTCAAGCTAGGGATAGATGGGATACTTTTTTAAGTGCAGGAATTAACTTTTGAATTCCTAATGCCATAGAGTAAGTAAATAAAGTATATTTAGTGACAATATAATTATGTAGTGTGTACTTTAATTTATTTTCACTAAGGCCCTGTTAGGTGCTTAAATTTGTCATAGAATAATTTAAACAAGAATCTTGAATGTAAATAATATCATTGAAACATTACACACACAACCATATTGTATTGAAGTTTTTCAGTTTCCAACAAAGATCTTTGTTTAGAAAATGTTTGAATGTTTTAGCCAATCACAAGAGAGAAGTGGTTAATACACTGCTTATACAGAAAGAAGCTTCAAGATTGAATTTAAAAAAAAGTAATTTTTTAATCCAAATATATTGTATTGAATGAATATATTGGTATAAACATTAAAACACTCAGTACACTATATTATGTATGAAATAAAGTGCATTGAGCAAAAATAATTGGTAATAAATAAAATGATAGAATATTAGGAAAATGGTAGAGCACAAATAAAAGTAAAAACACTAACACATATTTACGCACACATCAATATTTCAATGCTATTATAACATCTTCCTCAGGAAGTAGTAGTAGTAGTAAACTAAACTGGATGTTGTCTTCAGTGATGTCAACTTGACTGGTATGGATGAAAACTTCTCTGGTGGAGATGAAATTCTCTGAATGTTTCTCTATTACTCTATGGAAGGTAGAACTCTATAAGGAAAACCTCTTTTCGCTTTATGAGGTAATTGTATTATATTTGGAAGAAGGTACAGGAAAGGTGGATAGAAACATATATGGAAGGTAGGTGGTGCTGGTGTAGCCTCTTGGTTGAAATTAGTGAATATATTAGGTTGGGTGGTTTTCTATACTTTGTGATCCATTGATGTGCCAATTCCCATCTTCTTAACTGAGACATATTACATTGTGTCTTGTTAACTGATTTTAACACCTTGACAGTAGTAGTCCTCAAAGTTGAGGTTATGAGTGGAGGCATGTGCTGAGGTTTTTCTTGATTTTTGTGTCATGGTGGTGTCCATTCATTCGCTTACAGAGTTTCAGTGGTGAGGCCAACATATTTTGCAGTACATTGTTGGAATTATAGTTGGTAAATTAGGTTTCTGGACACACATGTGTGGCTGCCTTTGATGGTATAGATGTAGTTGGTGCCACATACCATATTCATGGAAACTGTAAACATTGAAATTAGAGATGGGCCACTCATCTTCGAATCTACTGAATCCTAACAAGTATTTGAGATTTGAGGATTCGGTGTTTTACTGGATTCGATGATTGAATCTTTCACCTCATAAACAAAGCATAATATTTTGAATCAAAAATTACTTAGTTAGGCCTACTTGAAAAGTATAACTTAATTCGTAATATTTATTTTGTCAGTCAAAAGAGATAAACATTAATAAAATCTTCTTTAAAAAAATTGTTAGGTGTGGAAAATCTTACATGCCTTGTACCCTACTCTCCCACCTGTATGGGAAACTTGGACTCGACTATTTCGGCACATGCTCACTTCTAAAACTTTCACCTCACGAACAATCTTGTAAATATTTTAATGACCACATTAAAACTCTTCAAAAACTGAAAATCAAAACTAGAATTACAAATAAACTTGAAATAAATAAAACAAATTACGTTTTTTTTTAACAGAAATAAGAACACATTACGCATGATACAGAGTCAGCCGCCATGACATATATTATGTTTGCTCGCCCGAGTGATGATTAAAATAAAGATACTGTTAATTCTTACTACCCAAATGGTTTTAATTATCTACAACTATGCAAAGAACTCTAATTTATTGCATACGATCCTTAAGTTAGACATTTTGTTGGGTTTCATGAAAAACAAATACTGTCAGCAGTCAGACAGCAATGAAACTGTTTGTTTATCCCTACCGGCCTATGTATCGTATATCGATTGTTTGTTTAAAATCGATTCAGGTAATCTGATCACTTAGTAAGCGCTCTTGAGTTTTAAGAATCAAAATAACAACTTGCTAATCCATTATCTGTTTTTGAATTGATTTTACCTTAGAGTTTATTATTTTTTTAAATATTTTATTGAAGTAATTATAGAAATATTCAAACGTAGTCCTGCCTTATAAAATGGAAAAGAACACATTGTAGTTGAAAATGTGTTCTTATTTTAAATAGAATATATTCTCCTAAATCGATATATCGCAAGAATTGAATATATTTGTTTTCTACGTGAAAATAGATAATGGCTATATTACAAAATAATAATAAAACATACTTTGGCATTATTGACTTCACTATTTCCAATGTATGTTTAATTGTTAAGCATTTTGTTTAAGTCTTTATTAAAAAATATCCGTTTGTATTTTTATATTTGCTATCTTAATACAGTAAAATATTCTTTAATGATGATAAAGTTGATCAATGAATCTGTTTATTTCACATGTTTTAACTCATTCTAACAACACTTTTAAAAATAACTAAAAGACACTCAAATATTGATTGATTTGATTTTTAAACAATAATATGAGTTTAGAATTTAGATTGTTTAATTTGGATGGATTTCAACCTGTATTTTGTGAGGGTTGGTTGGGATTGATTAAAATTGAAAGCATGATTGAATTAAATCTTAATTCACAGTTTAGACCTATATTGTGTAATGTTGGTATATTTGTAAATCATTAAAATGTATAACGATTTGCTAGGATTCGGATTAGAGATTCGAAAATAAAATGTAGATTCAGAGTCGGGAAATAGGGGATTCGACCCCTCTCTAATTGAAATGTCTTGTGTGCCGAGTTTCCTTGTCCCTTATATTTGGGTGTGCATATATCTCCCCCCCCCCCCTTCCCCACCTCGTGTGTGGTTAGCTGCGCATTGCCTTGACGCGTCTTGTGCGTGGCTCGTCGACTCACTCTGGTTTCGGACTCACGTCCATGTGCGTTAGCTCTCAGGTGGACATGTTAACCGTTATTACATTGTTTGACACTAGTCTTGGTGAAACTATTAATTTTAAAGTTTTCTATATCGTTATTATGTTTATAGTTAACCAAACTAAAGGGGAAGCATGGAATTGGGTCATTCACACAGAGGTTTCTGACAATGTAGAAATTTTAAGACTACAACTATTTTTGAATAATTTATTTATATGAGTAATAACGACCCAAAATATAGTTTTGTTTTAACAACTATGGGCAAATCTTGTTTAAATTAGGAGAGTTTTCTTTTCTATTTGACATGTGGGGGAGGGGGAGGGAGGATGCCATATGTGAGGCTAGTATTGTTCACTAATATATTAGTTAATAAGATGTACCTATCTTACAATGACGTACCACTTTCGAGCAATGATAAGGTTTTGAATCAGGGAAGTACACAACTTACCCAAGTTGAACCAATGGTTCTTGTTCATTGTGAGGGCGGACATGGGGCCATTTCAGAGACCGATATGCCCCTGTTGAAAGACGGGAGACACATTTTCATGATTAATGTGCCTTATCTTACCCAGATTGGGGTTGATAATAAAGGGGGAGCCAAATTTCGTGGGTGTTTAAGTATTTTGGAATATCATGTATTGTTTGGTTTTGTGGTATCTAATCTTATTTGTGAATGGCAAAATGAAACATCTTGACCCTAGTTGATTGTTTAAGGACGAGTTGATCTACAAATTGACAATTTGTGGTTCGAAATTTAAAAAAAACATCGATCAATTAAGGTCAGAACTCAATGACGTATTTGATGTCGAGAAGGACGAGAACCCTTCTCTCGTGTTCTTTAGAACATCCCTTGCTCACAGATAAATTTAACAATTTGCACAGTATGACTGACCTGTATCGTCGATAGAAAAGAAAATTCGTAGTATGTTTGGTCATTTGAAATCCCACCTGTTTATTTTATCACCAGAGTTGCCTGAGGAGGACACAAAGTTAGCAGAACTTATACGATTTTGTGGCGAGTTAGACAATCATATGAGTGTAGCTCTCAGAAAAGAAACTAACATTAGAAAGGAAGAGCCCAACACACCGTTAGAAAACATAGGACGGGTAGAGAACCGATTACCATCTCAGCACGGTTTATTAGAGGGAAATATAGGACTAATTCCTAGTAGCGACAATTCTCAAGGCAAGAAAATTGTTCAAATTTTGAATTTAGTCCGCAAATGGAATGTGACCTTTGACCTTGGATCTAATCCCATAGATTTCCTAGAAAATATAGAGGAGTTTAAAAACGACTACAAAGTAACCGACAGGGAAATGTTGACGGCCCTGCCCAGATATTTTTAGGTCAAAATTCACTTTGGATGACCACCACTACTGGACTACATGGCGCAAGTTCGTCGATTTTTTTCAATTGTGTTTTTTCCCAGCCAACTACATAGATCAACTTGAGAGGGATATTTTTGGGTGCGTTCAGGCGCCTCTCGAACCAGTCAACGAATTCTTTATTTGTATTAAGACCCTTATCCTTAGGTATGGGGGATTTTCTGAAGTGCAGATGGTAGATCGTATTTATTCTAACTTGAGGCCCTCAATTAGGATTAACATAAGGAGGTGTGAAGTAGAGATAGTTGCTCAGCTGCTGCAAGTGGCGGTCCACTTCCAACAATGTAATGATGAGATTCAGGACTACAACAGATGGGCTCAATCTAGTATACAGGAGGCTCGGATTGTAGGGGATCAGAGGAATGCGTGGCTGGGCGTGAGTGGTAGAACATTTGACCCAGGGAATGGCCATGGAATTTACGGTAATCATCAAAATAGAAGTAGCCATACACCCACCAATCCCGACCAATTTAAAGAAAAGAAGTGTTACAGATGTAATTCCAAATTCCACCTAGTGCGCAACTGCGACAAACAATCCTGGTCAAATGTTTCGGTTGCGTTGGCAGGTCCACAGCATGAGGGGAGAAAACTTAATCTCGGACGTAGGATTGAGTTTCCTCGCCAGATTGTCACTAATTGCCCTCCGCGTCATTCTGGAGAAACAATGTTGGGAGCCCCAGTCGAACTTGGACCACTGAAAATAGTCACCCTACTGGACACAGGCTCATTACATAACGTTTCCGAAGATCTATTGTGGAGTCTTCGCAAGCGTGGGTTAGTTAAGGACTCGGAGAGATGTGAAATAGATTGTGTTACTGCGAATATTAAGAAGTTCTGGGTGACAACGAGAATCAAGGTCTCAGTGAAAATAGCGGGGTTGGCTTGTCCATTGTGGTTCCTTGTCGCACCCACGTTGGTGACTCAAATGATCTTAGGACACAACTTTTTCCGGGGGACTAGGACCACCATTGACGTGTACTCTGGAACAATAAGTTTTAAATCCCATCCAGGACTCTTAGTGAGGCTGACACCCCTGTCTTGCCCCGACACCCCTGTACTCAAAGAGAGATGCGACCATAGACCCGAGTTCGAGACAGTTTTGACTGAGTATCCCGACATGGTCTGCGACCGAATTGGTCACACTAATGTATTTTCTCACAGCATAGAACTAGTCGACCACACCCCTGTTAGATCGAAGGTCAATTTCTACCCATAAGCTCAAAATTTTGAAGGCACATATTGAGAACTTGTTGGAGAAACGAATAGTAAGGTCTAAAAGCCTTTAAGCTTCTACCACATTCTTAGTAGGACGTCCCGTTAAGGAGCCATATATGGTCGTCGATTATCATAAGTTGAATAAGAAAATACTGTACGAGGCGACCCCTTTGCCCATTGTAGAGATGGCGTTTCAGTATCTAGGCCAGGCCGGGTATTACACAGTCATAGACTTAAACAAAGATTACTACCAAATCCCTTTAACTGAGGAATTTAAGCCGTATACAGCATTCATCACGCAATGCGGCCTCTTGGAGTTCAATTACGTCCCCTTTGGTGTGTCAACCGGGGCCCAAATACTATCATGGCTATTACATATCATGTTCTCAGATATACAGTTTTAAGTATGACTTCAACTACTTAGATGACATGGTTATCTATTCTAACAAATTGTAGGATCATAAAAGGCAGGTTGAGGACGGCCAATTTGACGGTGAACCCAAAGAAGCTAAGGTTGGCAGTTTCAGAGATAGAGTATCTGGGTCACGTGGTATCCCAACAGGGGGTGTCTATAAACCCCGAACGAATCCGAGCTATTAAAGAGTTCCCTGCCAATCAAAAGAAAGTTTCCAGATTTCTTGGCATGGTAAGTTTTTATGGGAGGTTAATTCCAAAATTAGCCAGTTAGGTGGGACCCTTGTACCACTTAGAGAAAACGGGAGTTCCATTCGTTTGGTCTTCTGAATGTCAGGCATCCTTTGACGCCTTGAAGCGTGCATTGTCCGAGCCCCCGTATTAAAGATGCCCAATTTTTCTAAAAAGTTTGTTCTCCAAACTGATGCTTGTTCGACTGGATTGGGAGTCGTTCTTTGCCAAGAGACTGATGGGTCCCTTCAACCGATCGCGTACACTAGCCATACTCTGCATCCTCATTAGCATAACTATTCTACCTTCAAGTTGGAGGTTGGAGGCTCTCTCGGAATAATGTACGCCACTGACTGGCTTAGAGTATATCTCGAACATCACCCGTTTGACTTGTATACTAATAATTCAGCACTCTTGTGGTTGTTAAGACATCCTAGATAGACCAGGAAGATAGGATGCTGGGTGGCAAAGTTTCAGTCACTTAGATTCGAGATTCCTCATGTTTCAGGGACGAATAACTCGGTAGCCGATTCCTTGTCTCACATGTTTGAGGAACCCAATGACCGTGGGAATGCAGGCCCTCAGAAGGTCCAGTCAGTTTTGGGTGTGTTGAACAAAATCCCTGAAGTGTTCACTACAATCGGAGAAGCTCAGAGAAAGGATCCAAAGTTGTAGAATCTGATTCAATCTTGCGAAGACAAGTCTAATTCCGATCACCTTAAACTGCTTAACGAGTCTCATTTAATACGATCCACCCATCATGCAGGTTGGAAGGTTTACATTCCCCATAGTTTGGCTGGAATGATATTTGTGTATTATCACGAGTTCCCGGTGGGAGGACACTTAGGTGCGAACAAGACCATAGGTAAGATCTTTTTGTATTTTAATTGGAAAGAGAAGAAAGCGGAAATCTGGGACTGTTAGAAAGTGTTAGGTGTGTCTTAGGGCTAAGCCTGCTAGGAATCGCCAATACGGGATATTAAATTCAGGAGTTGCTAGCTTCCCGCTTGACAGAGTTTTTATTGATCTGTTCAGTCCCTTACCAAGGTCACGGAAAGGAGACAACGTTTTACTACAATAGTTGATGAATTCTCGAAGTTTGGGTAGATGGTGCCATTGAGAATGGCAACTTACAACTCTGTAGTTGACGTTATTGATGCTACCTTGTTTTGCAGCCTTGGGTACCCTCATATCCTGGTGTCTGACAACGTGAGCCAGTTTACATCCAAAATATTTGAGAATATGTGTTTTAAAAATGGTATAAAACATGTTACCATGACCCTTTACTATCCGCAACCTTCCCACATGGAAAGGTTCGACCGGAACTTCAAGGCCACCTTGATTGCCTTTCACCACGTCCACCATAAGTACTGGGATAAAAACCTAACACCATTGCAAATAGCGTTTAATAGCGCTGTACATGACAGTCACAGGAAGACCCTTCCTCCTTGATGTTAGGTCATGACTTACTCTCCCCAATCAAGCTGAGGTGGGAAATACTCCTGGGCACCTTGGAGGATCAATCTGACAGATGTATTGAGGCCGAGCTTTATGCCGGCTGAAAAAGAAAAACAGAGCCAGGTACAACACAGGGAGGTATCCGGTACCATACAAGGTCGGGGATAAAGTCTTAGACGAATTATATAATTACAGTAGAGCGATTGACGGCAAAACGGCAAAGTTGGACTACCAGTGGTCAGCTACACCGATCATATCCAAGTTTCTTACCCCTGTTACGGTCCAATTAATGGATCATGTCACTGGTCTGGCCACTTGTCGTGCCCATGTCACACAACTAAAACCTTGTCACTGACTCCATGAGTGAACCAAGTGCTTAAGTTCTCTTTTGGTTCGTATATAGGTTCTGCTTGAGGAGGAAAAGTGTTTATGTTCTGATGTTCGTTTTCGTATATTGCATGTCTCAGCATAATCACAATAGGATGTGAGAGCTCTTTGCTAAGACGATATTAAGTGCTTCTAAGATAATATGGGCCATACAAGGAACTGCGTGAACTAAGAGTGAACGAAAGTTATAAGGACTAGGTGTTAAGTTAAT
>CABFOW010001813.1:13816-63573 GCA_902141385.1 Timema californicum
CTCGAGACGGGATTACACAAGGGTGGGGATCACAGAGTTCAAACACACGGAGAGGGGGGAGGTGCACTGTACTAGACGCGTTGAGAATCTTCTAGCAAAGCCTCAGCGCTTCTATGCTTTTCTAGACGTCCATGTTGTTATTGAGACAGGTGGTGGTGCATAGTGGCAAAATGCAGCACCAGGATCAGCGCTCTTAGATGTTTCAATGTTGTTATCGTGTGTGTACGTGTTGTTCTTTCCGCGTGATCGTCCGGTTGGTGAGATTGGGTAAGTGATGTTTTGATTGACTAACCCAATTTAGGATACCTTGTAGCAATAATTGCTACAATAATATCTCCTAAGCCATTTGAGATATGAAATTACTTATCGTGACAAATATGTAGGTCTCTTTACAATACAAATATTTTATAAGAAGCATATTTTTATAAAACCAATAACTTTCAAGCTATACGTAAATATATTTATTTTTTTAACTTTTCTAACACAAAAGGTAAAAGTATTGTTACCGCAAAAAACCTGAAGTATTGAAGTCGACGTCTCAAGATCCCCAAACCCTAAAAAGTGGTCTTTGCAATGATGTCTGTTTAAACTTAAAATTAAGAGTAGTTTAAGAAAGGGCTAACAGAGAAAAAATCTATTTTCTCAATATCTACTTTAAAGATTTTGATTAAAATTTGTATCTAGGTGTTGATTAAGATTATAAATAAACTGACTATTTTAATTTTACCATGAAAATTAATTTTATGGTTCTTTACAGAAGCAGAAACTTCCGTACCTCCACAACTATTTGAGGTACTAAATAACTTATCACTGCAAAATTGTAGTACTATTAAAAATTTAAAACTTTTATCTTAAATATATTTTTATAAATATAACAGTTTCTAAGATATTGGCAATAATATTAAGACAATTTTGTGAGCTTAAGTTGTATATAGAATCTACTTAAATTTTAACGCAATAATTCTCCAATGCCATAGAGTAATTAAATATAAGTAAGTCTCTCAAAAAGTTTGTTGTTTTTCCATAAACCTCTCCGGAGAAATATTTTTACAACAATGATCCATCTCCATTTTAGACTCAATAGTCAATATTTACATTTTTTATTGGTCAAAATTTATAAATGAGGAATTTAGTAGCAATTTGATGGCATGAAGATTTGCAACACCTAATAAAATGTTAAAAATTATAACCGGAAGTTGAAATTTTAATACGAAGTGTTTCCCCTTGTGAACCCAATATTGATTTTTTTTATCGGTCCAAACATACAAATGAGAACATTAATTATTTAAAAAAAAATTATAAAATTTAAAACCGGAACTAAAAAAAAGTATTACATAAGTATATTGCAGTTTATGCTTGGGTTTGCTAGTGTATATTATTTCGTTTCATATATATTACGAGTTTTGGGTAAATATCTCCATTTTTAAACAATAGAGCGAGAAAGTCCGTGCGGAGTTCCATATCATTTATTTTAATTTCAAACCACAAATATAAAATAAATATATTATTTTAAACTTTTTATTTACATATCAGTTGTTTGATTATGAAATAATTAATAACCTTTGCATCCGCTAACAAAAAAACTTTTGGTTTAAATTGTTTTATTGTTTCTATTTCAACCATATGATAAATTTGGAATCAAACTTGATGTATACATTCCCATAATGTTTGTTTTTGGTTGATATAAAAATAGTTATAATTATGTAATTATCAATCAACAATATCTATTTGGTTGATGTAATATTTATAATTATAAGGATAAACACATCATTAAGTGTTTGAAATAAGTGGCTAACATATTAGGCTTAATGTTTTAATTTAGACTTACTGTATAGTAAGATATATATTACAAGAGCCACGCAATCCATGTATTTATAAATTTTAATATTTTTGTTGCGTCGCATGTTTATATTCAACCCATATATCCTCATTTAACTATCTTAATGGTGTAAGGATGAGAAATGTATACTTTGAACGAACTGTATTCTCATTTGCTTGGAGTGAAGATGAAAATATTATTTTAAACGCCCAGGACTCGAACTCTGAACTTTCTTCACTACAAAACCAGACTAGACGAGCTTCATGTTTAGTCCACGTGCCCATCGATGCGGGTAACACTTCGTAAAAAATAGTCAGGTAAACAAATCAAGAACATTACATCATACATATCGTGGCGTAGTTGGCTAAAAACGCGTTTGTCGTGTTGAGCTCGATTGCTGAGGACGAGGAGATCGAGGTTCGAATCTCGGTCGGGTGAACTGGGGGTGGTTTTACCTAAATGGTTTTACACTCTCCCTCCACGCAAATTCTGGTTCACTTCCTCTAATTCAACCTTCCCAATTCCTAATCCATTAGCGTAATTAGTACTTAAAGCGTATAAGCCCGAACGGGTAGTAAGACGCGGTGCTAAATATTATTATTATTATCATACTCATCATAATTGCTTTGATTGTATATCAGTCAGTCACCAAAATATACCGTTTTTAGCTGTGAAGGTAATTTGACAGTTAAAAATTTATTATACAATTTTAACAAGTGTAAGCTATAAGTAGTGATTCAATGATTTCAAATCATTAGAGTCCATTAACTATTAGGGGTCAATCATGCTAAATTATAATTTTTGCATACAATTGTTAAGGTAAATTAAAGTAACTTTAGTACATCTAGACATTAATAAGAGGTGTACACAATTAAATATTATTAATAAGAATTTCCAAAACTTAAAAAAAAACAATAACTTTGTTGCTGTAGAAATACATTTTTCAGAAAGATTGATGGACTATAATTAGATTTGGAAAATATAGGGGTAAGGAGGGCTAGAATTTTTAAAAAATCATTTAAAAAACACCTTATATGTGTAGTAGAAAATTGAAATATTTGCAATCATGTCTAAAGACTATCCAAAATAATAATAAAATAATGCAGCTATTAAATTTGAAAACTGGTTCCTTTAAGACTGGGGTATAGGGTGACCGGAATTTCACAAACAATTGGATAAAACAACGGTTGGTTTTTGGTAGAAAACTGAGATTTTGCATATACTTACCGAGACCATTCTGTATCTTTAAACACCCTATTATTACAGTTTAAGCTCTTTGTTAAACTGTGATGATCTTTTTTCCACATTTTTTGTGACAATTTATATAATTTCTTTTCTTTTTTTTATTATAGCTTTTAAGCAAATAATGCGTTTTTTATAGATTTCATTCGTTTTTGCACTCAGGTTATAGGGCTGGTTAATGTTTCCTTCCAAAGATTGTATTTAAAATGTATTGGTGAACATATTTGGTTTGAGATTGTCATGGTTATCTTTATTTTGTAAAAAAAAATTACATAAAGAGTGCAACTGGATGATAAACATCTTAGTTAAATATAGGCCTTGTTTTGATATCTGTTGGTCCACGTGAATTATTTGAACACTTCTAAATATTTTAGAAATTTAAAATTTGGCATTCCGATAGGTCTTGCTAATGATCTATAGAAAAGTACAAAAAACCAAAATTGTATATGGTGGATTTAAAATAGCGGACCGACTTATGCCAGAAACATTGAAATATAAATAATTCCTTTTCTAAAACGCAAACTGTTACAATACTGATTAACTTTCATTTGGGTAGTGAGAAGCGGTGCTAAAAAAAACTTTCATTTGTCTTAACGTTTTAAAAACCAAATGTATATTCTGTGACACTTTTATTTCTTTTTTATCAGAAATAACAGGCAAGAATTCAAATATTGCTAGTATAATATGGAAGTTATAACTTAATCTTGAAAGGAAATCTCAGCTTTAAGCATTAATATTCAAATTACAACTCTATTTTAACATTGTGTTTAGTTCAGCCTACCTTTACCCGCGATTTTTTCTAATTATAATTCAAACCAATAAAATATTAATATTTAAACATAATTTAAGATTTGGTTACTTTTCTTTGTGGTTAATTTTACATGCAAAAAAAGAAAAGTTAGTTTATAGATTCCCCCGTACGAATAAAGGGTGCACCAGCTAGTTTTTAGTTGTAAATAGCTAATTATTTCAAGAAATATTGCAAATGACTTGTTTTCACTGAAACATCTCGCTAAAAGACCAGTAATAAAAGGGGCTAAGTACTTATTTTATAGAGTGTACTTTCACCCGTTGACTGCATTAAATCTCAACAGGTATCGACTGGAAGAGAGCAGCGGGCACGAAAACCAAACATCGGTTACTTCTCTTAAGCGGGGAATATAACCTATACCGAAAGATAGTAGAACTTTTCGCTTGTGTAAAGAGTCAGCAACTTTTCTTTGCCTCTCTCTCTCTCTTTTTTAAACTATTTTCTGCACATCAGATTGAAAATAGTTTAAATATTTACCATAAAAAAAGCTAGGAAAGAGGTTAAACCATTATTATCTCTAGTTGTTGGTTGCGTTGAGATTTTATTATTCTCTTTTAACCGTGATTTTACCAATGGTGAGTAATATAATATTGTCTCAGTCAACGTTAGTGCAAGAAGAGGTGACACTGATTGGAATTGTACTAAGACTAGTGTAGAACTCTTAACAAGGAATTATTGGTTAAATCGGAGACTTCCGTACCTCTCTATTTTTTTTATGGGTTCTCGTCTTCCCTTCTGACGAATTCTTATAATTATAATCCACCTTTTTATTTTAGCAAGGTTAGTTATTATTATTAGCACCGCGTCTTACTACCCGTTCGGGTTATACGCACTTACGCTAATGTGTAATGGTAGGGTGATTGTGAGATGAAATGGAGGACCTACAGTTTAACGTGGAATCCGAACCACGGTGGAGGCCTGGAAATCTCTACATTCACAAGAAGTCTTGTCAGAGGTGAAGGAGGGGTTTGGTAATCAAATATATCTGTGCCGGGACCGAGGATTGAACCCCGGCCACCAGTACAGAAGTCTGACACATTACCCCTAGACCGCCAGGTCACCCTTGCAAGGTTAGCTGAGTTCACTGAGATACATTACTCCCATAACAGTCAAATGGGCCCACACTGGTGCTATAGCGGCTTGAGACTTGCCACGGTTTTTTTTAGCATCGCGTGTTACATATACTTATATGTACTAATAATGCTAATGGATTTAGGGATTAGGAAGGTTATATTTAGAGGAAGTTTACCCTTATTTATGTGAAAGGAGAGCGGAAATGCATTTTGGTAAAACCACCCTCAGTATACCTGACAAAGATTTGAACCTTGATCTTCCCGTCATCGGTCGTCTAGTCTACTGTGTAAGAGTAACCCACCTCGGTCTAGCACGCCAATTTCATGTTGAGCTAGAATGCCGAGCATGGGAAGATAGAGGATCGAATCTTTGTCGGGTGAAATGTGTTTTTTTTTCTCCTAAATTGTTTTCCACTCTCCCTCCAAGCAAATGCGGTTTTACTTCCTCTAAATTCAACCTTCCCAATTCCTAATCCATTAGCATGATTAATGTTTCAATTAGGGTGACCTCGCGGTCTAGGGGTAAGGTGTCAGACTTCTGTGCTGGTGGCCGGGGTTCAATCCTCGGTCCCGGCACAGATTTATCTGATTACCAAACCCTTCCTTCCCCTCTGACAAGACATCTTGTTAATGTGGGGAATACCAGGCCTCCACCGCGGTTCGGATTCCACGTTAAACTGTAGGTCCTTCATTTCATATCACAATCACCCTACCATTACACATTAGCGTAAGTGCGTATAGCCCGAACGGGTAGTAAGACGCGGTGCTAATAATAATAATAATGTTTCAATTCATTCTACCTTAAAATAATTGTAATAGTTTAAAAGATTTATAAATACAACATAAACATAATTTCTATATGTAAATAAGAGTTTAGTAGACAACTTTTCATATTAATTTCCCCCCACTTATTTAAGGTATTTAAGGTGCACTTTCTGATTATATACACATAAGACTTATAAACTAATTTAAATCTACAACATACACAACATCCATCCCCTCAGTCGTTGATTCGTCACTGTAAATAGGGAAATTCACATTTCAAAAATTATATATTTCAGCCATGCCAGGAATCAAACCAGAAACCCTTAGCTCAGTAGACAGACACGCTACCAACTACGCCAAGGTGTCGGTCTTGTTGATAACTATATGGAATTTAAGGTCCATTCGAATTCTAACTAGTAAATTCATATTATAAAGGATTGACGTATGGGTTCAACAATTCCCCCTTCCCTTTAGGATTACTAGGTTTAGTATTACCATAGCGTATAGGTAATACTTTTGTTGAACTTGTCCATAGCATTAAGCTAGAATGTGTGGTTTTGAGGGTAACCCAGAAAGAACACTATTAAAACAATGCCTGAATAAAAGGAATTACTTATAAGAAATAGATATTATTATTCGCTTCCTCTAAGAGATCCAATCATTTTTTAAATAATTTTAAATTCTTTTTTGTTAGCTTTAGGAGTAGTACTAGCGATCTGTGACATTATAAATCTGTAAAGAATCATGGAAAAACACTCCCAGTACGGACCCTTAATTTTCCAACTCGTCTTCTCTGATCATTGTTACGGAAACCACCATTTCATCTAAGGACACAGTTAATGATCTATTTTGATTGTTAAGGATTTCTTCGTACCTAGCATAAGTTGGCAGGATGAGTGAATGCTGCAGATTGACACCAAAACAATGTATTCAGCTTGATACCAAACCAATTTCCGCACCTTGACACCAAACTCTAGTTTTCTGCTTGACACTCAACCATAGGTTGCAACTAAACATACAAAGCCATAGGTTTCAGTTTGACATCAAACCATAGGTTACAGCTTGACACCTAGCCAAATGTTGAAGCCTGACACCAAGCCAAATACTGCAGCTTGACAATAAATCAAATGCTTCCAGTCTGGTAACAAGCCAATTTACGTAGCTTGACTCCAAACCAAATGGTAAAGCCTTACATCAAACTAAATGCCGTAACTTTACACCAAAATCAATTCCGTAGCTAGGGGGCGTTCAAGTATTACGTAAGTACATTTTGGCACATTTTAACACCTCCCCTCCCCCCTTGTAAGCAAAAATAAGCAAATTCCTGACCCCCCTTCTTACTTACGTAAAATTTGCCAACTTTTTTTCATGCAATTTTGCCTATAGCCTAAACAGGTAGTAGGACGCGATGATTAAAAAATATTAAAAATCCATGCAAGTTACAAATTTCTGGTAATTATTAACATAGAGATATAAATTAATATTGCGAAATAAATTTCATTAACACTGCTATACAATTAATTTTAATTTATTGAACAGGTAAAATTAGAACACGTTAAGAGCATTATAAAGTTTTAAAATTTTATCTTACTTCTAAATGACGTTATAAAAAAGTGTTATTAGTGAATACATGAATATATTTATAAAAACAACCCACCTAAGCTCCATTTAATTCGATGATTAAGGTCCTTGAATCCACGTTTCATCACTTTCAATTATTGTGTTTCTATTTGGGGGGCAGGGCAGGCGGGACGCCTAGGTCAGTAAGGCTTTGGTCTACGTCTATAGGCTTCTCCACTTCTTCCTTGTTTAGCCACTCAACATCTTCATTGCTGCCCGAAGTCTAAGCGGGTTGCAGTGCACCCTCCCTCAATTTTTCCCGTCTTTCTCTGTCATACGTAAGCATTTCTCTGACCCCCTTCACCCCTCACCAAAAATAAGCAAAGCTTGAACCTCCTTCCCACCTAAGGTGCTTAAGTAATACCTGAAAGTCCTCCTAGACACCAAACCAAATGCTGCAGCATGACACCAGACAAATGCCAGAGCTAGACATCAAACTAAATGCTGCAGCATGACACCAGACAAATGCCAGAGCTAGACACCAAACCAAATGCTGCAGCATGACACCAGACAAATGCCAGGGCTAGACATCAAACTAAATGCTGCAGCATGACACCAGACAAATGCCAGAGCTAGATACCAAACTAAATGCTTCAGCATGACACCAGACAAATGCCAGAGCTAGGCACCAAACCAAATGGTGCAGCATGACACCAGACAAATGCCAGAGCTAGACACCAAACTAAATGCTTCAGCATGACACCAGACAAATGCCAGAGCTAGACACCAAACCAAATGCTGCAGCATGACACCAAACAAATGCCAGGGCTAGACATCAAACTAAATGCTGCAGCATGACACCAGACAAATGCCAGAGCTAGACACAAAACCTAATGCTGCAGCATGACACCAGACAAATGCCAGAGCTAGACACCAAACCAAATGCTGCAGCATGACACCAGACAAATACCAGAGCTAGACACCAAACCAAATGCTGCAGCATGACACCAGACAAATGCCAGAGCTAGACATCAAATCAAATGCTGCAGTTTGACACCAGACAAATACCAGAGCTAGACACCAAACCAAATGCTGCAGCATGACACCAGACAAATGCCAGAGCTTGACATCAAACCAAATGCTGCAGTTTGACACCAAATCAAACGCCGCAAGTTAACCATGCCAGTTGTGAAAAAAATTACACTGGAGGTGGTGTGCACGTTTTACATGATGTGCTTATCGGAGCGTAGTAATTTCATCGTGTCCTGGTTGGGAGGGGGGGAAGCACTGGTGGTGTGCTCTGGCGGAACAGAGGAGTCACGTGATCAGCATACTAACGTGACGTCACCTCATCCTATCGACTGATATGTTTGTGTGTGTGTGTGTGTGTGTGTCTGTGATGTGTGTTTGTGGGCGGGCAGACGGAATGGAAAAGAGAGAAGGGGGAACTGAAGTTTTAATTAAAAAACATCTCAAGAAGGCACTTTATCTATAATTGTAAATATAAAACTGTATTTGACTCATAACATAATTAAACTACGGGATATCTACTCTGATTTTGGTTGGAAGAACAGTTTATAAAATTCAAACAGATCTCTTTATGGTCAACATTGATAACATTTGTGTTGTTATATAGTTATTGATAATATCCATCAAAAGTCAAAAGTGAGCGCCGCAGATAACATAACTTGATGTATGATTATATTAAAATTATTATTATTAGCACCGCGTCTTACTACCCGTTCGGGTTATACGCACTTACGCTAATGTGTAATGGTAGGGTGATTGTGAGATAAAATGGAGGACCTACAGTTTAACGTGGAATCCGAACCACGGTGGAGGCCTGGCATTCCCCACATTCACAAGATGTCTTGTCAGAGGTGAAGGAAGGGTTTGGTAATCAGATAAATCTGTGTTGGGACCGAGGATTGAACCCCGGCCGCCAGCACAGAAGTCTGACACCATACCCCTAGACCACCAGGTCACCTATATTAAAATTGTTTTAGTAACGTTAGTAGCTACCAGAATATGTTTTTGATGTCAAAACCAGGATATGTTATTCACTCTTCGAAAATTTGTGCTATATTAGTTCTGTTATGAGCGCTTTTAAATTATATTATAAAAGTTTTATAAAATGATTAATTTTAACCGGTTTCCCACTTTCCTTCACGCAAATTTTACCTTCCTCATCCTTACTCCACTATAGTAAATATATTATGGTAGCCAAGCTAGGTGGTAAGACGTGGTGTACATAAAAAATAGGATGCGTAGAACGATTATAAACATACAATAAATAAAAACAACAAACAGCTTTCATCAAATAGATACATTTAATTTAAATTATTTTGACTGGGATACGCCCACCTCAGTTGCCGAATGGTTTAAGGTATCGCTCTCGTATTATACTGGACTACTGAAGAGATCGGGATTTGAAATCCAATTGGGTCTGCTGAGGGTGGTTTTTCCTTAATGGCTTTCCACTCTCCTACCACTTAAATGCGGGCAGATTACCTCTAAAATGCTTCCTTCCTCATCCATACTTCATTAGATTAATTATAATATATGTGTATAACCTTAACAGATGATGCTAATGATAATATTTTGCTGTGTGACTTTATCTACAGTAGCCCCGTGGCTTCTTTGGTGCTGACTGACATCTTTGAAACGTTACCAGACCAAATAATGTATCCCTACGCTGGACCAAATGATCTGTAAGAACACGTGTTTAGCAGCTGTCCCTTCTGACGGTCAAAATTTAGGTATATACCTAAATGATTAGGTATATACCTAAATGTTGACTGTCAGAAGTCAGTTGTGAGCTGTCAGTCAGCACCAAAGAAGTCATGGGGCTACTGTAAGTGACGTTAGTAACTAAACTCTACATTTTTTCCTCTCGTAAATAATAGTTTCACGATGAAAATACATTCTGATTTGACATACTCTGAAGTATATACGCACAAAAATGTAATCACGGATTATTTTCACTCGTATATTGGAACTTGATTAAACACCTGATTCACGTGTTGATCCCAATCATCCATGTTTAAGTAGCGTGTTAGAAATAACTCAACACACTATGTCATGAAAAATAACGGGGTGAGATGGGGGGTGGGGGGTTGAATACCCCGTAGGTCTATTTAAAATTACATTTGTGTGAATTATTACTGTCCCCTCGTTTCCCCCTTCTCCCGCGGACTGCAGGGAGAGTGAATAATAGGGGTTGACCCGGAAAAGGGACTTCCATAAACGTCACAACCACGACTTGCAAAACGATAAAAAAAAAAATCTTGTAAAGGATGTGTGGCCATAATAGGGGCACTTTGTTGGTTCTAAGTCCATTCAGTGTTAGACAGAATCCAGGGTTTTCTGGCTGTAGAAAGAGGGTATAGCATGGAGGGATGATGGTCATTCTACAAATTTAATAGAGGCCAAAAAAAATGACGTATGAAGGGGAGAGAATAGTGATGTGATTTATTTTTTTTTGTATAATGAAACTAACTAAAATTTGAATAGATGATTAGTTTTTTTTGTTGAAGAAGACGATCACAACTTATTTTTTTATTAGCACCACGTCTTACTACATGTATCGGGTTATACGTATATGTATAAATTATGCTGGTGAGTTAAGGATTAAGAAGATGGAATTTAGAGGAAGTGTGCCACATTTGCGTGGAGGGAGAGTGGTATATCATTTAGGGAAAACCCTACACTCCCCCGACCGGAATTCTAGCACCGATCTCCCTGTCAGAGGCAGTTTAGTCTATTGTGAGAGTGACCCCTTAAACTATGCGGCCATTGATGCTTGTTTGTTGTTAAAGTAAACAAAATATATAAGATGTTATTTATTTACATTTTTTGTTTCAAATGATACTTTATTTTAAAGAACAATTTCCTTAAAAATTTCTAAATTTATGACTAAACTTTATTTTAAAATAAACTCAGTAAAGGAACTAAACTTACAAATGACAGTATTAGTGGGCACGAAAGGCATCACTCTTGTCTAGTCTGGTTTCCTAGTTATGGGGAGGTCTGGGTTCTAAGCCCGCCGGGGTGTACTGAGGGTGTTTTATTCCTAAATGGCTTTCAACTTTCCTTTAACACAAAGGTTGTTACATTCTATCGCAGCTATACCTTTCTTCCCCTCCCCCCCTCCCAACCTATCATTAGTTCAACTTAAGAGATTGACAGATTAATGAGTATTTACAAATAGTCTAACTCAATGGCGAGGCCCAACTAATGACTTCTAAGAGACTTGGTTTTTATATCTCGTTGAGTTCAAAAAAATAACCTTTATTTGTTGAGAAAGCAGTTGAGCTACGAGGAATTCGGAACTTACACAAGCTGATATCAGAAGCTTATTTCCATCTTTATACATTTCCAAACGTTTTTTTTTTAATATTAACTGCCCGAAATAAATTTAGCTTTAAATATTGAAACCAAAAAGCTCAAAATCCTTCACAAACATTTAATTATGTATAATTAGTAACCAGAGTAGGTTACCTCGATGGTTGTAGATTTTGAGATACACGTGATAGTTTGATGGTAACGCTCAGAATTAGGCGGCGCCGTATAGTTAGGCTAGACTACATGACGGTTAGGCATGTAATATTGCCTACACTTACCTTTTTAAGGCGCTGTTGTTGAACGAGTAAAAGTTTCAGTATCAGTAACCATGTGCTGTAAACGATAACATGACTTGGGTGTACTGTTTAAAAACATTATGTTTACATAATACTAATTAAAAATAACGGACTAGGATAGGGATGTCAGTTATAACAATAGGAAGGTGATATTTGGGGTAATTTATATATTTATTTAGTAGTAGTATTATTATTAGTACCGCGTCTTACTATCCATTCAGGTGACCTGGCGGTATAGGGGTAAGATGTCAGACTTCTGTGCTGGCGGCCGGGGTTCAATCCTCGGTCCCGGCACAGATTTATCTGCTTACCAAACCCTTCCTTCACCTCTGACAAGAAATCTTGTGAATGTGGGGAATACCAGGCCCCCACCGTGGCTAGGATTCCACGTTAAACTGTAGGTCCTCCATTTCATCTCACAATCACCCTACCATTACACATTAGCGTAAGTGCGTATAACCCGAACGGGTAGTAAGACGCGGTGCTAATAATAATAATAATACTATCCATTCAGGTTATACGCACTTACGCTAATGTGTAATGGTAGAATGATTGTGAGATGAAATGGAGGACGTACAGTTTAACGTGGAATCCGAACCACGGTGATGGCCTGGCACTCCACAAATTCACAAGTTTTGATTAATACACGTCTTGTTAAAGATGAAGGAAGGGTTTGGCAATCAGATAAATCTGTGCCGGGACCGAGGATTGAACCCCGGTGCCTCAGCATAGAAGTCTGACACCTTACACCTAGACCGCCAGGTCACCGACCGCTTATTTTGTAAAACATGAGCATTTATCTTTTTGAGTTAAATTTTGAATAATCCGCTTCGTTGGTCGACTGGTCTAAGGTAGCGAGTGGTCTTAAGGGTCAAGGGTCAGGCTCACAATGTTGGAGCGTGTTGCAGGTCACAACCCGTAGAAACATGTTCGCTTAAATATCTTCTATATTTTTATTTTTGAAGCGCGTCTTATTACTACCTGTTTGGACAATGCGCATTTTAATCACGCTAGTAGGCAGGGGATAAGGAATGAATCATTTAGATGAGATATATCCGCATTTGAATTAAGAAACTGTGGGAAACCATATAGTAAAAAACACCCTTTGTACATTAATCTGGAATTCAAACCCTGACCTACCCGAGACCAGCAAACTAAACCAAAAGACCATGACGTTTAATAATAAAAATAAAAATAATATTTAGCACCACGTCTTACTACCCGTTCGGGTTATACGCTTTAAGTACTAATTACTCTAAAGGATTAGGAATTGGGAAGGTTGAATTAGAGGAAGTGAACCCGCATTTGTGTGGAGGGAGAGTGGAACATCATTTAGGAAAAACCACCCCAATTCACCCGACCGAGATTCGAACCACGATCTCCCCGTCCTCAGCAGTCGAGCTCAACACGACTAGTGCGTTAGCCAACTACGCCACTGAGACGGGTAGCATGATGTTTAATCCGCGTATCCGGATGAAAGTATATTCTAGTTATCTAATGCTATGTATTTAAAATAATTAATATTATATTTAAAAAAATATCTTCCAAAGGTTTATGTGAGTAAACGAACTACTCGAAGCTGTAGCTATTAAATTACGTAAATAAAAATGGCCCACAATCAAGTATTTAAATTGATATAAAAAATAGAGCACAGTTTGAAGTAGTTGTAAGCTATTTTTATTATTCCAAATTTTGTAAACACTAAAATGAAAACTATTATAGATCTACGATATTCCAGAAATATGTGCAAATGCAATCGTATTTGGATTACAACTCAAAATTGTTTGCAGTGACAATGGGGGACAAAGGGATAAAGTTTCTTGTTAATAACTACAGTGTGTCCTTATTATGACAGAATGATGCACAATGCCCAGCTGTGAAGCCATTCTAAAATGGTCAAAAACGGCCTTTTCGATGCAGCTTTAATCCAAATATAATTTAATATTTCATCAGTGTTCATTATTAGGAGCTTCTATTAACTCTTTATCTTCATTAATGTTTAATCAGAAATGACGCAGGTGCAATAGTGTTCGTGTACATTTACGATTACGAGAGGACCGTTACAGTTACACAGTCGATTGGCATGTGAAGTACGCTCTTATAAAATGTTGCAGACAAGCGGACCGTGAGTTATAAAACTCTCGTCTAAGGTGTCATTCTTGCAATAAACGGGGACTGCCAATAATGGGAATATAGGGGTTCTAATCCTGGCGGGGTGAACTGTATTTTTTTATAAAGGACTTCCTTTACTCATATGAGATCACTTCCCCTAAATAATATATTACTCCTACTCAATTTAATACTGTAAATATGTTGTAGTCTAGCCAGTTAATAATACGTGGAGCATAAGTTTTTTTTCAATATCAATATAATAATAATATGGGAAAATCTTTTCAATTATAACCGCAAATAAAAGTATATGTTCTAAATCATTCTTTTTACCGTTTAACCACCATAGGAGATATTAGGGGGTCGTGGACAGCGTCATGTGACTTCATTTGAAGAAACAAAATCAAAATTTGTAAATAGATATTTACGTAACTATACATTTTTAAAAATAGTACTTTTGGACATTTGAAATAATTTAGAAAATGCACTGTACGTAGTTTATATTATCATGATTAAAGTGAGGTGAATAGGAACGTTAATTAAATGCCGCATTTATACAGTTTTATAGCAAAAACATTTTTGAACTAAATATATAAAAATAAATTATCACCACGTCTTATTATCTGTTCAGGTTATGCACATGATAACTATTCTAATGGGGCAGGAATTAGGAAGGAAGCATTTTACTGATTTTAGAGTTAGTCTACCTTCATTTGCTTGGAAAGAGAATGGGAAAACGTTTAATAACACTATCCTCTGTAGACTGGAGTTTTAAACCCTATCTCACCGTCATCAGCAGAATAGTCTAAGACTAGTGTCACACCTTACACTATTCGACCACCAAAGTGGGTTGAAATAATTGTTCCTAGTCCTTTTGTTGTCGACTGTCCAACGTGACTGTCCAGTCGGACGAAGACTCCAAGAATCAGAGTGACAAAGATAAACATAACATCGTGGAACAAAGAGAGAGAAGGGAAGGAAGGGAGAGTGGACATTGACTACCGAGGTTTAGAAGCACAAATTACCCATCAAACTCTTCCCCTTCCCTCCTTCACCCATTGTCCTCCTTCGATAAAAAAAAAGGGGGAGGTGGGTGGTGAAGAAATAGGATAAGGAGAGAGAGAAAAAAAAGACGCAAATAGCCGTTATAAGGAAATGTCCCCGGTGAGAGGACGATCGTGGGAGGGGTCCGCCGATGATAACTAGCCTAACCCCTGAATCTTGTCGTGTCTGCGCGGGATTAAACTTGGAGATCAGACCGTTAGCTTCAACTACTTTTTATTATTCGCCGCCCTCTCATCCCCCCTCTCCCCCTTCTCCCAACCCCATCTCCTTTTCCTGATCTCAGTTTGTTCGTGTGTCCATCGTCAAGACTGGAGAACTGTTTCGCGCTTCCGGAAATGTGCCGGAACAAATGAACCGGCAACGTGGAAACGAACTTTTTACTGACAAAAATTGAATACTTTTAGTTGTTCTTTTTGTCCTTTTTTTTATACTTTTCCTGCTCTTTTTAATGCAACAGCGATACTTTATTCTCCACTCAATTGGTCCCTCCACTCTTGACAACGTTAAATGCCATTTGGTAAAAAAAAAAAAGTTTATATCTCTTTTGAGAGCGTGCATCACATGACCATCAACTTTGTGATACAGTCACTCGGTTAGAAATCTTAAATTTACACGAACACTATAGCACGTGAATCATTTATTATTAAACCTTAATTGAGATAAATATTTAATAGAAGTTCCTAACACTGAACATTGTTGAAATATTAAATAATATTTAGAAGAAAAAAAACTGCATTGTAAAGGCCGTTTTTTGACCATTTCAGAATGGATTCACAGATAAACACTGTGCACAAATCTTTATTTTGTCATTATAGGGACAAAATGTAGTTATTAACAAGAAAATGTGTTGCTCTGTGTACCCATCGTGGCCGCGGAAAATTTTGAATATTCATTCAAATACGAGTGCACTGCACACATTTCCAGCACATCATAGGTCTTTTCTTTTACCATTTACTCCCATACTACGCACTAACTCAGATAGAGCCTGAAACTGTGTTGGGCCTGATTATGATGAAAGCTCTTAATATATGATAGTAGTACCTATACTAAACTATCATAAAACATGTTCTAAACATAGGATGACATCATCTCATGACTAACGTCTGGCATACCACCCGCATCGGTAGTTGCGTGGTGTAAAAAGCACCACTCTCGTTTCAGGCTGAATTAAAGGTGACGTGGATATCGGGGTTAGAATCCCGGTCATGTATACTGAAGGTAGTTGTTCATTTAAGGTCATTTGACAGTAAAGATTTTATTGTACACTTTTGACATATTAATAATTATTATAAAGAAATAGTGATTCGATTATTTCAAGCGTATAACCCGAACGGGTAGTAAGACGCGGTGCTAATAATAATAATTATTATTAATATTATTTCAAATTATTACAGTTTGATGTAGCCATCGTTGAATTTATTTTGAATTTTATCTGAATATGCTTACAAAGAGGTATAGGTTTATTGTGTGCTGTGGTAAGCGTGAATAGCCGAGTTGTCATGGAAAATAAACATTTTACATCTTATGAGTAGCCATGTTGTATGGGTTATTGAGACTAGTATAATACTTTAAATAAAATAGTTCATATGTGTCAATATTGTAAACCTTCTAGTTTCCAACAATAAAAAGGACAACAGTTCAGTTGAAGAAAGAAATTATATAAATTTTAGTCAAGTTTGGGATAATTTGTCAAGCTAATTAAGCAATGGAATGAAATTATTAAAATAGTTTAGACACAACACGTTCACGAGCTATAAGGAATAAAACTTGCTATTTTAATCTTTTTTCGTACCATATTGTTAAGTTAAAGTAACTAATGTGTGCGGATGAAATTTAGCATAACTAGACATTCAAATGAAATTATAATGTTAATAACACGTGTTAATCCTTGGTCCTGGCATAGATTTATCTGATTACCAAACCCTTCCTTCACCTCTGACAAGACATCTTGTGAATGTGGGGAATGCCAGGCCTCCACCGTGGTTCGGATCCCACGTTAAACAGTAGGTCCTCCATTTCATCTCACAACCACCCTACCATTACACATTAACGTAAGTGCGTATAACCCGAACGGGTAGTAAGACGCGGTGCTAATAATAATAATAACAATAATAATAATAATAATAATAACACGTGTTGAAATTGTGCAATTAATATTCTACTGTAATCATCATATCATATTTAGCACCGCGTCTTACTACCCGTTCGGGTTATACGCTTTAAGTACTAATTACGCTAATGGATTAGGAATTGGGCAGGTTGAATTAGAGGAAGTGAACCCGCATTTGCGTGGGGGGAGAGTGGGAAACCCTTCAGGAAACCCCCCTCCCAGTTCACCCGACATAGATTCGAACCTCGATCTCCCCGTCCACAGCAGTCGAGCTTAACACGACAAGCGCGTTAGCCAACTACGCCACCGAGGCGGGTATATTATTCTACTGTAAAATGACTCGTAAATTCTTTCAGTGGAGGCTCTTTCCATGTGCCGATGAGATGATGGTGATAGGGAACATGAGGGTGTAGAACTTATGAGAACGCTTAAACTATCTTAAGTCTAACCAGCCAGGTCTCAGTGACAGTTGGGATGATACCCTTTTGGGAAAAATACCCATGATATCAGCCGGTAATCGAACCCGAATTCCCTAGGTTTGTAGCCAGGATCACTATAGACCATCAATTGGCTTATTAGTGACCAAAGTGGTTTCTCCACTTTCCCTACTCAAAAATTTGGATACATTTCCTCTATAATTCTACCTTTCTCATTCCTATTCCATTAATTAATAATCGACCCACCTCGGTGGCGTAGTTAGCTAACGTGCTAGTCGTGTTGAGCTCGACTGCCGAAGATGGGGATATCAAGGTTCGAATCTCTGTCGAGTGAACTGGGGGTGGTTTTTCTTAAATGGTTTTCCACTCTCCCTCCACGAAAATGTGGGTTCACTTCCTCTAAATTCAAACTTCCCAATTCCTAATCCTTAGCGTAATTATTATTTAAGCGTATAATCCGAACGGGTAGTAAGACGTGGTGCTGAAAAAAATAAAAATCAATAATCCGAACGGGTGCTAAGACACGGTTTGAAAAATAAGTTTAGGTGTCACCAGCACAATTAGACACTTAGGGAGGTAAGTATCGCCTAGTCTTGTTCGGCACTGTCATGTAGGTCTGTGCTCGAATCCCAGCTAGGTGCATTGAAGACGGTTTCTAATTTTTATTTGCCTGAATGCAAGTGTGGAAATATTTACTCTTAATTCTAACTTATGTATTCCTATACCATAAGTGCAAATATGAGTATGGACTGTAAATGGTAGTAAGACGTGGTTAAAAATAAAACAATCAAAATTGTCATTAGGTAAATTAATAAAACCAGTTTTTATAGGAAGAGTCCTTTAGAAAATATAAACATATTTTTTTGTTGAAGCCAAAATTGATAACATTTTAAATTCTATTCGGGTTATTTCATAGATATTGATTATATATATAATGTTATAGCTGTAGATAACATAGATTGACGTATGATCACGTTAATGTAGATCTAGTAATTTAACTAGTCGGCCGAGAGCTTTACAAATGAATATTGGACTCTAACATCTTGATTCTTGGATGTATATTTCTTAAGATTAGCGCTGCTTGTTTAATTTAAATAGGTTGTACTAGCTTTGGTTGGTTTCTAAGGGGTTCGCGCAATTTTGTCTGAAAATCCCTCAAATAATAAAAAAAAAACATATATTTCACCAAAATGTGTTTGAAAGCCACTGTGGGTACTTTGTGACGTAAATAGCCTGTGACTCTTTGTGAGCTATCTCGAAGTGATGGGTCATGTGACATATCCGTGTGCTAATCCTACCCTCACCACCCCAGTAACTTGTAGTAGTCTCGTTTCTTCTTTCTCTCGCGTGATTTTATTATCTGGGCAAAGAATCTTGTTCCGCCCACACCCCATACCCTTCTCTCATCCCAGTTAGGCCACACTTCTTACCTCCCCCTCCCCCCCCCTCATCCTATGGCCCCTACCCCAACCCTCTTGTAGCATTGTGCATGCAGAGGGTGCGAGGCACCCACCCGCCTAGTGACCGGATCTTATCTTCTGCTTCAGTGCTACAGTGAACTATGTACACATCGAAATAGAACTTTGAAACCTCGCTTCCGGAAAAAAAACAATAACAAAGTTATGTATATGCAAATTTGTTGGGAAATTTGAATCGAGATTTTCAGTCACTTACTGCAATAGAGCCGCCTCTGTAAGGGAGAAATTGCCGCGCAGACGTTCAGATGTAAAGCAATATTCATTTCAAGGATACGTTTTTCTCAAAATATGGTTCACGCCAAAATAAAGTCGAAAGATTCCAACAGGGCTAGTTTTCCTTAACAACATTGTAGTTTTAGTTTTATTAACTAGAAAATAACCGTTTAGGTGGCGTAGTTGACTAACGCGCTTCTCGTGTTGAGCTCGACTGCTGAGGATGGAGAGATCGAGGTTCGAATCTCGACCGAACAGTTTTTTTCTTAAATGGTTTTCCACTCTCCCTCCACGCAAATGTGGGTTCACTTCCTCTAATTCAACCTTCCCAATTCCTAGTCAATTAGCGTAATTAGTACTTAAAGCGTATAACCCGAACGGGTAGTAAGACGTGGTGCTAAATAATAATAATAATAAACTAAAAAAGATATGTGAAACTGTGACATTATCTCATTTGCAACAACTTTTTAAGTATACTTGTGGAGCTATCAGACTAGGCTTGATGGAAAAGGACTCTATATTAGGCCTTCCTCCAACATTAATGTAATTTTTTAATAAGTTCATAACAGCCAATTTTAATATATTTGAGACCTAGTGGCGAGCTTTCCTCTTTACCTTGGAAAAAAAAGTTTCGTGGTTTTCTTTCAGCTCTTTCTTATTGGCATGACAAAGGAGGGTTATATGGGAAGGGTGAAAGGTAGTATAAGCATATCCGGAATAGTAATGTAGTTGTATAAAACTACAGAGATTATTGTATTTTGAGCCATATTGCCCGACAGTGATTAATACTTTCTCGCTGAATGAGGCGGCTGCCTTAAGAACCCATCTTACCCCACGAATATCAATTAACTTAACGGCTTAAGCCAGGTGTCACATCGTATTTTAGTTTTCTGTATTATACTCTAAAAACAGTAAAATTAAAACCAGTGAAATCGTTTTACCATCTTAATCCAAAAAATACAACTAAGTTAAAATATATATATATTTCAATTTTTTTTTTTTAAACCATTAAACTGATCACAATTTCACTGTTTTCAAATGAAGGATTCATAAATTAACATTTTGATACGTTTCAATGTTAGAGCGTAATCTTGTATCAGTTACACTGGCTAAATCGGCCACGAGAAGAGCTACAAAAAGGGCTAAGTTTGACCAGTGTGTGTGTACTGGATCTAGAATTTTCTAAAACGACGTAATATAATACTAAATATGTAACTCGTAAAGTGGTCGTAAGGTCCAAATTTCAGGTTCGAAACAGACTGGAATTTCAGTCATGAGGAGAGTCACGTTTTCGAATCCCTCTCAGATTCAATAGGTCCCCCCCCCNATGTGATTTAATTATTTATTTTTTTATCTCCCCGTCCTCGTTAATGGTGTCTCATTTCCATCAAACTACCCTCCTAATCCCCACCTCTTGGATTAAATTCTTGTTGGCCTTCGTGTTTAATACATTTTTTTTTTAAAAGCTATCTGTTGGCTATTCCTCTCTTTTGAACTAAACGTTACGGGTTTGATTCCTGGAAGACACACAGAGAAAAAAAACCGTGAGACTGGCTTATTTCCCTCTGAGTAGTAGGTAAAATGAATTTTGCAGTAAAAATGATAACAATAAACAAAAGAGTTTTCAAAAAACTCTGGGGACATTTCTAATTCTTAAAAATAAAAGTAGCATGTCTTACTACCCGTTCGATTTATAATCATATTGACTAATTACTCTAATATGATAAGGAAGGTTCAACTTAGAAGAAAATTACCCTCATTTTTATGGAGGGAGAGTAGAAAACTATGTATGATAAACGCCTTCAGTTCACCCAAATGGGATTAGAACACCGATCTCCCCTGTCATCAGCAGTACAGTCCATTGGGGGAGTGACAACTTAGACCATTCTACTCTCAAAGTTGATATTTTTATTTCGAGAAACAAATTAATGTGTAAATGTAAAATATCAGTTCAAAACATTTTTATAGTGCTGACAAACAGTTTAATGCACTAAACTTATTTAAGATCATGAATACGTTTACATGACAAAGAAGTGAAATTTAAAAAAAGTTTTAGTATCCTATAAATAAGCAACAAAATATTTGAATAAAACCTTATTTTTAGAATTCAAGATAAGTTTATGAAACGAATCTTTTTTTTCATAAGTGTTCCAACAACTTTTCAAAATGTTAGTGAGTAGGAAAGTTATTTCATCCACTCCTCACCAAACGAATAATATTTATTATCAAGCATACTTTTTAATGCAGTGTAAAAAAAATTGTATTACACTATTTCAAGTATTATTGTTACTTAGACCACTGTTCTCCCCTACATGACTGACCGCTGCCCCTAGAGACCCGCTTCATAAGAAGTCCAACCGGGCGCGGACAGTTTTAGCACCGCAAGGAACCCCCCTCACCCCCCACAACGTATCCCCTTAACCTCCCACAATTTTACCCCGTTATAATAAATGTGATCTGTAACACTTGCATTTAACTGCACACACTTTTTTATGTATCTATATATATATGTAGCAAAATATGACCGAGAAAGTAGAGGGATGCGTTGTTTTATAGGGCGAGCAGTAAAAAAGAGCAGATGGCCAGCCTCCTTGCATATTCTGGTAACAACATTGTGTCCGGCATAGTCCGGGTGTTTTTTTACTGCCCCCCCTCCCCCTCCCGAAAAAAGAAGAAGAAAGGAAGGCTTGTTGTTCCGGAATGGAGGGATCTCACTGATGGTTTGGTACACTATTTGAACGTCTAGTTTTACATTCCGCTAAAAAAGAGTTTGAAATATTGAATGAATGGTCACTTATTCCAAATCTACTCTTTGCTTCAAGAACGAACATTGGTATTGTCAGTGGTATGGAACACATCAAAAATAAGCTCTATCTATATAGTTACCAGTATTTATCAAGTGCTAGAGGAAATAGATGCCATGACACAATCGTAAATTCTTTATCATTATAATTTGAGTGCAAATGTTCAACATATCAGTAATCAGTGCACAATCCTCAAGGTGACTTTTTCAAAGTGATACATTCATATTTATCAAATAAAAAACACTCCTCTAAACATTATCGTTATAGCCATTTTCAAAAAATATAATTTTCTAAAATTAGTCATCGCTCATCAGTAAACTACTCTTAAACGAGTTTTTATTATAAAAATGAGTATATAGTATTATTTTTTAATGTATACTTTAAACAAAACTGCTTGAACAAATTCCGAAAACTTTTGAATTTTCAAAAATCACTCATCAGTAATTAAAGGACTATAAAATCAACATTTAACAAAATTATGATGACGATATAAAATCTAAACTTCAAGTTTTAACAAAATCCATCGAACCATATCAAATACAACCCCAAGAACAGAGAGATGGACAAATAGAAGTAATTTATTAGGGGGAAACCATAAGATTAGTTACATTTTTTTGCTTTAAATTTTTTGGTTTAAATGATTATCTGCGGATTGTTTTTATCCCCTGTAAAAAGATTATTCCTAAGGAGCAATGAGTTAATATGAGGTCAATTGTTAATATGTTAAGCTATATTCTTTTACTATCATAACATAGGACATGTGACACACATCATATTATTTTGTTTATCTTATAGCTTTCTCCCAATGATTTGTAGGACACACTCTTTTGGGTTATGGAATATATAACACTTTAGAGTTTAATCATAATCTTGAGGTCAAAAATTGTTACGATTAATAATCATAAAATTGTCATGATTTTATATATAACGTATTGTCACGATTACAATACTTTCTCTACATGAGAAAATAAAAACAATAATCATTTCTATATCAGCTTCAATAGTGTAGAACTATGTCACAAAGGATGCAATGGCGTCCAAACCAAAACTACAGTCGGATTTGGTTAGGAAGGGAAGATTTGTCACTTATAATATTTACTAAAACAATTTTCATGTAGTTACAATCAAAGTCATGTGATCTTCAGTTGTCACTTTTGAAAGATACTATCAATACCTAGAAATGATATTAATAAAATCGTAAAATGTTATTAATGTTAACCACAAAATAATAAAGTTTATATATTTTTTTAAACTTTAATTTTTGTTGTTTGGCTAGCTCCTCTTATCACGCGTTATGGTAGAACTAAACACGAAGAAAAATATTATATTGCTACATCACAGTAAAATTAATGCATAAAATCTTGAGAAAATAAATTTCCATTCTATTTTTCACTAAGTTTTAGTATTGTTATTTAAGACTATCCAAATAATCACCCACCTCAGCACCACTCTGGCAATATACTGTACCCTGATGATGAGGAGATAAGATTTTAAATCCTGATTGGGTGAACTGAGGGTGTTTTTTTCTACATGATTTTCCACTCTCTCTCTCTCTCTCCACGCAAATGTAAATAAACTTCCCCTCAAATTCAATCTTCCTCATCCTTTGCACATTATCGTAATAAGTACAGTACATAGTATAACCTGAAAAGGTACTTAATAAATATTTAATTTTTATCGCATCTTACTTTTTTTTTATCATATCAAACGCCAGGCAAAACTTTTATACAACTACACAAATTTGGGTTTAAAACTACACAAACTTGGATTTAGATTAGCACATTAAGTTATTCAGTGCTGTAGACAAATGCTGGGACTGTTTCCTTAAAATTCACCCTTTCCATAATATGTTTGAGAGCTAAAGTCGTTGTTGACCTGTATTAATTCTATATTGCACTACTAATGAAAATATCAAGGACGCCGACTACCCATTGCCCTGGTTACATTGTTCCCACTGACTTGGTAGAGAAATACTACCACCCTCCACCTTGCATTATGACGTCACGGTGAATATTCTCCCTCTTTCTTCCCCTCAAGCAAGTACACCACCCCTGCTTTCCAGACCCTATGTCTTGGCCCTGTACTTGCCCGGAATTTCAAACGAAACCAATTTGGCTCAGTCGGGTCGTCAACAGAATCTGGCAGGTCGCGCGGGTCGATTCAGAAAGAACGGGAAAAGGAGGGGAAGGGGTAAAACACCTCAACAATTCGCACTGCAAGGTCAATCTGCGATACTACATGCTTCCAGAAGTCGGGCGGAAAGGTAGACAACCACCATAATCGGGTTGATGTAGGATTCCCGTTATTATTATTCAGATGGCAAGGTAGACAACCACTCTAGTCGAGTTGATGTAGGATTCCCGTTACTATTATTCAGATGGTAAGGTAGACAACCACTATAGTCGGGTTGATGTAGGATTCCCGTTGCTATTATTCAGATGGTAAGGTAGACAAGCACTATAGTCGGGTTGATATAGGATTCCCGTTACTATTATTCTGATGGTAAGGTAGACAAGCACTATAGTCGGGTTGATGTAGGATTCCCGTTGTTGTTATTCAGATGGTAAGGTAGACAACCACTATAGTCGAGTTGATGTAGGATTCCCGTTGTTATTATTCAGATGGTAAGGTAGACAACCACTATAGTCGGGTTGATGTAAGATTCCCGTTACTATTATTCTGATGGTAAGGTAGACAAGCACTATAGTCGGGTTGATGTAGGATTCCCGTTACTATTATTCAGATGGTAAGGTAGACAACCACTATAGTCGGGTTGATGTAGGATTCCCGTTGTTATTATTATTCTGATGGCAAGGTAGACAACCACTATAGTCGGGTTGATGTAGGATTCCCGTTACTATTATTATTCAGATGGTAAGGTAGACAACCACTATAGTCGGGTGATGTAAGAGTCCTGCTGCCATTAGTCGGATGAAAAGGAAGTCAACTTCTATAGTCGGTTTGCAATATGGAAAACAAACAAAAAAATTGAAGAAGGGTTGGAAGGTAAAAGGAAAAAAAATCACCTGTTCATATTAATTATCAAAATTAACAACTTTGATTTTGTTGCCACGCGTATTAGTACTCGTTCGGGCTATTCCCATGTTTACCTTTTTTTTAGGCCTAGTAGGGATGAAAAAGATAACTTTTGAAGAATTGAAATAGCATTTGCGTTAAGATAGTTTGTGAAACGATCTGAAGGGGGTGGGCCGGGTAAACCACTTCAATACACTCGACCAGGATTCGAGCACCGGTCTCCATATATAAATAAATATTTAGCACCGCGTCCTTCTCTGTGACCGCGTCTTACCACCCGTTTGGTTTATACGCTTTTAAGTACGCTAATAGACTATGAATGGGGAAGGTTGTATTAGAGGAGGTGAACCCGCATTTGTGTGGAGGGAGAGTGGAAAACCATTTAGTAAAAACCACCCCCAGTTCACCCGACCGAGATTCGAACCTCGATCTCCCCTTCCTCAACAGTCGAGCTTTACACGACTAGCGCGTTAGTTAACTACGCCACCGAGGCGGGTGATTCCATATAATCGGTATAATTAGATAATATTAAACCGACGCCTTTGTCCATGTGCCCATTCAATCGGGCAAGATTGACAGTCGCTCATCCGGGCTAACCTCTACTCACACTAACTATTCTAAGGACAGACGATAATAAGACGGAATTTTAAAGATATTCATTAGCGCTTGTTTGAAAAGTGAATAAGAAGTCTTATTTGGAAACTCTTCAACAATGAACTTTAACGGAATTTCAACCGCATCCAAGCAAGTCAGGGCAAAGAACGTTAAAGATGAGCTAATCTTGCAGATTGGTACATTTATTAACATGTTTATTGATTCCAAGGTCGAACTAGTTTCTACGTTGCATAATTTGTTCAAACAGTTTTTATTTAGAACCGTGACTTACCACCCATTGAGGCTATGCGCTTATGTACTAATTACGCTAAAGGGTTAGTGGAAAAAAGTTTTGGGGGAAAAAAACCTCTCAGTACAACCGACCTATATTCGAACCCCAATCTCCCTGTAATCGGCAATCTGGTCTACTGCGAAAATAGTGCCTTAAACCACGCGATCACCGAAGCGGGGTTTGTTTCAATTAAGTCCCAACCCCTATTTATTTCGATCATGTTAAAATAATTATATACTCAAACAGTTGCAGATATTACCCTATTTTATTAAACGTGTTTTGTAGTCCTACTCATAGAAATCGCTATATAAATATTAAGCCTGCTATTTGTTTACTTAATCCACACATTTTCGCTTTCATGAACTCAATAAACGGTTAATTCAGTGTAAATCAGTGGCGTGCTATGGAGTATTTCCAGGGTAAAGATAGACCCCCCGGGGCTCCACGAGCTGTTCCTAGGAGGTCCGCGACAACCGCCAAAATCTTACAAAATAAAAAGAAATAATAGTAATTAATCAACACTGTTCTACATGAAAAACAAGTATAAAAATAGACTTGATATGCATCAGATTTTCGAGTCAGTGTCCAGCCTTCAACCTGATCTTCAAGAAGTGATGGGGGAAAAGAAGAGGTTTCACTTATCTCACTAATACTAAAACCAAATAAATAAGTTTGAACTTTTTCATAGTTAATAAATGTTCATGTAGGCCTTCCTATCCTTTTTTGTGTTAACTATTACTATTATATTCATTAATATTACAACTAAAGTTAGTGTAAAAATTGAAGTATCTCAAATATATTTGACTCATTTTACTGTGCCAAATTCCCAGTTTTGTAAGTTTTCTAAAATGAATTATTAATATGTTGGGGGGTGCTATTTTCTATACATAGAATAGATTAGCTTCTAATGATAAGAGACAACGGAGGGTCCACCAATCATCTCAAAGACTCTTAGGGGGTCTTTGACTGGTAGGTAATTGGGAACCACTGGTCTATCCCATTTGGTCCCCATTTGGCCAATCATACATAGGATCTGCCCTACATACCTCACATGGGAAATGTGTTTCTGTTAATACCTTGCCAATAAGTGTCATACTGGGTGATGAGAACATCATAATATGTACAGCAGTTTAAACTAACTCTACTTACACTGGAAACACTCCAAATCATGCCAACAGTTTAAATTTATGTTTATAAAAGTTAAGAGGTCAGATACCTTTTATAATGAAATTTCTGAAGAAAAAAATACTACTTTAAAGGAACCCAAAATTCTTTGTTTGGTAATAATTGTGAATGCTATAGTGGGGTCCCCCTTAAAGTAGCATATTAAGGTGGGAGTGTAGTGGACGCGAGACAAGAAATAGGCTTTTGCGGTTTATATAACAAAACTTTCTTAAGTAGAATCAATATAGTCTAATTTTATTCCCATGGTGATATCGACAGTTGTTAAATATCTGTCAGGGATGTCCTGGAATTTAAGGACAACGTTTCCTCTTCATTTAAAAAGTCTACCATCTAATGCTGCTATGCTCGTGACAGATAGCCGAGAAGCGTTGACATTACTACGCGAAGAAAATTCAACTGTATGTTTACACTGAAACGATATTTTATTTATGTTGACCAAAAATATGTTTTGGTATTAAAAATCTCACACATACTGCCCTTAACTTACGTCCCCTACACACTCACCTTCAGACAGTAAAGGTCAATGCCGCAATCCTCTTATTTTGTAGCCAGCACCCTCTACTTGGGGGACTTCCGAGGTCACTAATAGGGCTTCGTTTGTTTCTGTTTGCCCTACTGTGGACTTGCACAGGGATACAGGTCAAGTGTTCAGTAGAGTAGTTAACAATAGGGTTTATATAATATGTTGGCCATTTAAAAGAGTAAGCGCAGACTTATAAATGACAGACCGTATGTTGTGAGTTACATTATAAACTTATTTTATTATTGGTGACCTGGGGGTCTACGGCTGAGGTGTCGGACTTCTGTGCTGGGGTCCGGGATTCAATCCTCGGTCCCGGCACAGATTTATCTGATAACCAAACCCTTCCTTCACCTCTGACAAGACATCTTGTGGATGTGGGGAATGCCAGGCCTCCACCGTGGTTCGGACTCCACGTTAAACTGTAGGTCCTCCATTTCATCTCACAATCACCCTACCACTACACATTAGTGTAAGTGCGTACAACCCGAACGGGTAGTAAGACGCGGTGATGATAATAACATTATTTTATTTTTAGTACCGCATCTTATTACCCGTTAAGGTTATACGAATATGAACTGTTTACGCTAATTTATTAGGAATGAGGAAGGTTGAATTTATAGGAAGTGTACCTATATTTGCGTGAAAGAGGAGTGGAAACCCATTTAAGGAAAAAAATCATCTCAATACACTTGATTGGGATTTGAATCTCGATCACTCCACCATCGGCCGTCCAATTTATTTCTGGAATAATGTCTTAGACTATTCGACTACAGAATCTTGTAACTTTATTTTTTAGCACTGGGTCTTACTATCAGTTTGGGTGATACGCTTATGTACTGAATACGCTAATGTTTTAGGGATTAGAACGGTGGTATTTAGAGAAAGTGTACCCGCATTTTCATGTCGGTAGATTAAAACCATTTTGAACAAAACATTCTCAATACACCCGACCGAGATTAGAACTTTGATATTCCTGTCATCAACAGTATAGTCTACTTCGAGACTAGCGTGTTAGACCAATCGGCCACCGAAGTGGGTCTTTTTCTAATTGATTTCTGTTGCATTTCCTTAAGATTTATTATCCTCATATTTGAAATATCTTTGTTTACGGATATCCCTGAATGCGCATAAAAACTTGAAACACTTTTTAAAAAACTATCAATTAATGAGGAAGTGAACCTCAGCAAATGACAAGATGCTACAAAACAGCCCTGAAATACTCTGGATCAAATCCCAATGAAGTCAAAACCCTAGTCTTCACGTTATTTGAAATACAACAAATTACGGGTGGCTCGCAATACCCTATATATATATGGCCGCATGTGTCAATAATTCTATATTTGAAGTATTAATTACTATGACCGTGAGGTTCAAATTTCGTAAGGGAGAAAGGAAGGTTTCATTTTTTTCTTAAATGGTTTCCCACTATTTTTTCAAGCAAATTTGGGTACACTTTCTTTAAATTGTGTCATCCACATCTTAAGACTCATAAGTGTAAATATGAAAATAGCCCAGATGGGTAGTAAGATGAAGAGGAATAAAACTTACTCTATTATTTGTAAACTTAATAAACTATGCTATTTACTCTCAATTCTGTGACCTACCGGTCATTAAATTTAATCTAAATATTAAGAGGTGTGTTCGTATCTCAAATAGATTTTCTGAAATATATTCACTATTTTGTTTATTCTTAGTTACAATCGAGTGCTTGCATGGATTTTTGAAAAAATATTACGGTTACCTGGTGGTCTAGGAGTAAGGTGTCGGACTTCTGTGCTGGGGGTCCGGGTTTCAATCCTCGGTCCCGGCACAGATTTATATGATTACCAAACCCTTCCTTCACCTCTGAAAAGACGTGTATTAATCACAACTTGTGAATGTGAGGAATGCCAGGCCTCCACCGTGGTTCGGATTTCACGTTAAACTGTAAGTCCTCCATTTCATCTCACAAGCACCCTACCATTACACACTAGCGTAAGTGCGTATAACCTGAACGGGTAGTAAGGCGCGGTGCTAATAATAATAATAATAATAATAATAATAATAAAATATTAAGTCCATATATAAAAATAGCAAATCATTTGTGACGTGAATTAAGTTAAATTTTTTTTAATCCCAGTCATATCTTTGCATGCTTCCGTCTCATGAAAAGGTTATGTTCGCTCTTAATTTATTGGGGAGGGGGGGGGGGGTTACAGGGGACGTAAGGATCCTATTTTCCCTTTAAATTAAAGAATACAAATACATTTGTAGCTACTATATTAATTCTATAAGTCACATAACAAAGTTAACATTAATTATTTATGCATTGCTCCAAATTTAGATTTTTAATTTTCTGAATTGAACAACTCACTGTTTCTTTTACGGTACCTAGTAAGAATGTCCCATTTGAACCGATTATTGGGGTTAGAGGGGGGGGACACTTCTCCCCCTCTCTCCCACTTACCCGACTGCCCCCCACCCCAACCCCGCTGACGACGCCTGTGGTCACATACCCGGTTGGCGATAGCAATGTCATTTTGTGCACTTGGAAGTCTGCAGCAATTAACTCAGTCTGATTATGTACAGCTAATTTTTTTCCATTACTACTGTTAATCAGAAGTCAACGGTCAACACAATATAACATTCTAATCAAAATGTATTTAAGGTCTTAGAGTGCATTCAGATAATATGATTAATGATGTATTTTATAAGGAAGTGCAACAAACGAGATATGGAATAAATATTATATAATGGCCTATTGAGTGAAGTTTGTATTCGGAACGGAATGGGGTTATTTTTATTCCATTTATGTTTGTCAAATAGCTATTTGTAACCATGAATATGTCGATAGTAAGTTTGTGCAAATGAACGCGATTATGTAACTTATTTGGTAATATAATCGCCGCTATTTATATGGGTGGCTTAAAGTTGCTCACTTTTTCAATCAGGTTGCTGCCGTTAGGTGGTGTAGTCACCAGTGTTTCCGGTTTAAATTATCAGAACTCCACAAGAAACAATACAAAGTAATATATATTCAATTTTTTTAATTGAAAAATTACACCTAGACACGGAAATAGAACCCGATACCTTAGTACGCCAATGCTCTAACTCTATCTGATAGCTCGTGATATTAATTGATCATTCAAATGTAGCTGACGATTTCCTCACATCCATCACAAACTCCGTCTTAAAATATGAATGAAGAATTACTATGGGCACGGGACGACTTCTGGAGAGCTCAATAATGAGAGCATTGGCGTACTAAGCTAAAGGTCCCAGGTTCGATTCCTGTGTTCAGGTGTCATTTATCAATTTAAAGGATATGAGGTGACCTGGTGGTCTAGGGGTAAGGTGTCGAACGTCTGTGCTGGGGGTCCGGGGTTTAATCCTTGGTCCCGGCACAGATTTATCTGATTGCCAAACCCTTCCTTCACTTCTGACAAGACGTGTATTAATCACAACTTGTGAATGTGTGGAATGCCAGGCCTCCACCGTGGTCCGGATCCCACGTTAAACTTTAGGTCCTCCATTTCATCTCACAATCACCCTACCATTGCACAATAGCGTAAGTGCGTATAACCCGAACGGGTAGTAAGACGCGCTGATGATGATAATAATAATAATAAATAATATTATATTTATATGCAGCCATGACCATAGCTAACAAATGTAATAGCTCTTCTCTCCAACCCATCAAAAACTTATATAATTTTCTGCTAGATGTGAACAAAATAAAGTTATGTATTTTAATAGTCGATGTATTTTAAATACAGGAATTAAGGCCACATGGTTTTATCAATTCAATTATTATTATTATTATTATTAGCACCGCGTCTTACTACCCGTTCGGGTTGTACGCACTTACGCTAATGTGTAATGGTTGGGTGATTGTGAGATGAAATGAAGGACCTACAGTTTAACGTGGAATCCGAACCACGGTGGAGGCCTGGCATTCCCCACATTCACAAGATGTCTTGTCAGAGGTGAAGGAAGGGCTTAGTAATCCGATAAATTTGTGCCGGGACCGAGGATTGAACCCCGGCCGCCAGCATAGAAGTCTGACACCTTACCCCTAGACCACCAAGCCTCCTTTATCAATTCAAGTTGTAGTAATTATATTAGGATCAAAATATACTAGTCTGGCAACTGGCATTGGAATTATTTGTATTCATGTACTTATCTAGTGTCCTAAGAGTCTGAACAAATTCCTTATTCTGAAGCAACAAATAGTATTGCATTTCACAAACGGGTCTAACAATTTTAACATTTTTTAACTTGATAATTGAGAGCAGCGAAATGCCACCTAAATATTGTTTATATCTTTATAGCAAACGCGAATTGTTCTAGGGGCTACATTGTTTATAATATGGTCCTATTTTGAAATTTAAGGCAGCTCCTTTGATATTTTGGACGTAAAAGCATAACCTATTAAGGATATGCACTACACATGACAGTGAACAAAACAGAATAATTAACTATATTTAACTACACCATTTTTTTTGACAGTAAGGAAAAAAGCAATACAAAAATTAATGCATTCAAATAAAAACTTTCTATTGATAAAAATAATGCAATTTAAAAATTTTTGATTCAATACAAAAAACTACCTTAAATGTGTTAAACTCAATAGGTCTATTGTACAAACGTATGTGTAAAGGAGGAATGAGGGGGGAAGTAATAGAAAGGGCGAGAAGAGAGGGTTATGGGGAAGGCGGGTGGAATTATATATAGATAGCATTATACGAGTATCTTTGAAACACCACCGGATGATTTTCTTATTTTTATTTTTAAAATACTATTTGACAACCTTTTTTTTATTACTACTATATTCAAAACAAGGACTACTCAGATTTTTTTGTAATCCGCATGTTAACATCCATTCGGGCTATCCACACTTTATCTTACTAATGGGCTAGAGAAGTGCAAGGTAGAATTTGAGAATAAATATACCTTCATTTGCGGGGATGGAGATTGAGAACCAAATTAGGGGGAAAATAATCCGAAGTACATTTAGTCGAGATTGAGCAAGCGTCAGTGGTTTTGGAGTAAAGTTTTAGTTTTAGGACTATTGTTCAAGGGTTCAAACCCAGCTGAGGTTGACGTATTTATACTGAGTGATGAAAACCTCTAGTACAACTTACTGTGGAGGGGAAGTAAAGCCGTCGGTCGAATATCGATTGTAACATTACATAAAACAGTGACCCGCCTCGGTGGCGTAGTTGACTAACGCACTTGTCGTGTTGAGCTCAACTTCTGAGGACAGGGAGATCGAGGTTCGAATCTCAGTCGGGTGAACTGGGGATGGTTTTTCCTAAATGGTTTTCCACTCTCCCTCCACGAAAATGCGGGTTCACTTCCTCTAATTCAATTCTCAATCCCTAATCCATTAGAGTAATTAGTACTTAAAGCGTATAACCCGAACGGGTAGTAAGACGCGGTGCTAAATATTATTATATATTATTTATTATTATTAAAACAGTGGTCGGAAACCCAAGGCCTGCGAGCTTAATCTGGCCAACCGACATAATTTATTTGTCCCGCAAAATATTAAGCAACTAAACAGTTATTGTTTTCATAAAAATAGACTAGTGACTAATTAATCTATGAGGAATATAAAGTTGAAATTTTATGATTCATTTTTTTCAAACTAGCCCCCCCAAATATGTTATTTAAGCATAATATGACCCGCAATGTCAAAAAGATTACCGACCCTTGATGTAAAAGATCTCCCGGAAAGGTTTATGAAAATACCTTTCTGGTAAAATTTGTAGGCTATTTCTTGCTCGCTCGTACAATATCTAGTGCAGAAAGTAACGGGACACTACCACACTTTCATGATTTAGGCTACCTTGGACATGTCCTTTCTACCAGATTGTGTGGGCAATACTAGCTGACCGATGGGCTGAGTGCATACCCTGTTCTGGATAATATATGGGAAGTACAACAGGACCAATACTTGGGTTGGAGACTCATTAAATCTAATAAGTATAGAAGAGTAACTTTGAGGAAATGCACCTGCACTAGTTTGGGGATGGAAAGACCCAGTTCACCCATTCAATATTTAAACCTAGCTCTCCCCTCTCGCCAACGATCAGTCTATTGGTGACCTGGTGGTCTAGGGGTAAGGTGTCTGACTTCTGTGCTGCAGTCCGGGGTTCAATCCTCGGTCCCGGCATGGATTTATCTGAATGCTAAACCCTTCCTTCACCTCTGACAAGACGTGTATTAATCACAACTTGTAGATGTGTGGAATGCCAGGCCTCCAACGTGGTTCGGATCCCACGTTAAACTGTAGGTCCTTCATTTCATCTCACAATCACCCTAACCATTACACATTAGCGTAAGTGCGTGTAACCCGAACAAGTAGTAAGAAACGGTGCTAATTATAATAATAATAATAATATTGCAACATTGATTACCTATATTTGATTAATAACATATGCAACAAGCCTTAATGGTCGCATCATCTGAGGCCGTGGATTTCAACTGTTTTTTGGTCGCGTACTTCTTCATTCGTAGCCACTTATCGCAGGTGCTCTTAAAGCTTAAAATGGTAATTAGTTTATTTACCCGCTCCAGTAGCCGCATGGTCTGAAGCGCTACTCTCGCAGTAGACTAGACTGTCGATGACGGGGAGATTGATGTTTGAATCTTGGTCGTATGTACTGAGGCTTTTCAAAAAAATATTTTTTCCACTCTTCCTTCACGCAAATGAGGATACTTTTCGTTGAAATATAGCTTTCCTAATCCCTATACACACTAGCATAATTAATACACAAGCGTATAATCCGAACGGATAGTCATACGCGGTACTGAAAAAAAATATTATTTATTAAAGCTCTTCTCCTTAGTCGCAAACTTTAAAAAATAATTACTTAATTTCTTTTTAATCACCGTGTCTTACTAGCTGATAAGGTTGTACACATATATTATAATTACATCAATAAGATAGGGATGAGGAAGGAAGAACTTTAGAGGTAATCTATCCACGTTTGCGGGGAAGGAGAGTGGGAAAACATTTAGGGGAAAACCACCCTCATTAGTCCACACCGATATTTGATTTCCTCGTCATCAGCAGGCCAGTCTAACATGAGAGTGACACCTTAGACCATTCAGCCACTGAAGCGAGTAGCTACATAGCTAAGGAAGGGTGTTAGGCCTATTTTGTTTAAAAAGCTTCTTAACTTTTTTTTTTTTGCATATCAGCCTATTCAATGCGCAACTCTTTTATCCATTTACAAACTTTTACGAACTTCACATATTATTTAAGTAGAAAACTAAATTCAACTTAGGCATAAATATAGAACAGAAATATGAATATAAAACCATTATTCATATTTAAATAAAAATACATAAAACAAAACCCTAGCTGAAACTAATGAAAATTCAAGGCTTGTTTAAAAGAACACAATATTTCTTTCTTAGGTTCAAATTATATTAACCTGAACAAAATAAAAAGCCTTCATTATTAAATAATTTTCTCGTACCCCAAGATGAAAGCCACTGGTCTAAGACGTCATTGGTTGTAATGAGAGGTGGCCAGACTGGAGCGAGCTGGTAATTGGTATATTAAAATACTTCAAAATTATAATTAAAGTAGGCCTTTACAAATAATAATTATAATAACCATTATCATGGATAGAGGATGGGAAAACTACAACAATAAATCACTTGTCAAAAACTACCCTCAATTAACTGAGCCAAGATTCGAACCTTTGCCTCCTCGTCAACAACTATCAAGAGCTATCTGCTAATCACGCGCCCGCCAGCTTGGCCACACAGTCGCTCAGTCGCTCGCTTGTCAGTCTGGCCGAACCCTAAGACGGGGAGATAGGAGTTTGAATCTCGGTCAGACGAGCCGAGGGTGGTTTATTCCTAAAGATTTCTCCATTCTACCTCCGCATTCTACCTCCTTTAAATTCTACCTTACTCATTTCTACTCCACGTTAATGTAAATATTTGAATGGCCTGGGCAGGTATCAATATAACGTCACACACGTGCAAAAAAACGCATCCGATCAGACTAGCAGTCATATATTATATACCATGTCTTACTACCCGTTTGGGCTTTACACTCAAGTACTAATTACGCTTATGCGTTAGGGATGGGGAAGGTTGAATTTAAAGGTAGTGTACTCGCATTTTCGTAGAGGTATAGTGGAAAACCGTTTAGGAAAGACCACGCTTAGTACATTCAACAGGGATTTGAACCCCAACATCGGCAGTCTAGTCTATTGCAAGAGTGACGCCTTGGACCATACAGGCACTGAAGCGGGTATCGGTCGATATTAATAATAATTGTTCCCAAGGGAAGGTAACTTTTTCCCACCGGGAAGTGCTAGAATGTCACCCAGCGGTGGGTGTTTGATCATGTTCGAGCGACGGAGCCGTCCGCCACTTGGAACACTATCACAAGACGGCCGTGTACTCGGAGACTACCGGCCACCTGTGCTGAGAGAAGCTAGAATACGATGCACAAAGGAAATGGCATCAGCACAAATTATCACACCACCACTTGTTTATCATACAGTCGTCTTCAGTCTCTTTTTACTTTGTAATGGGACCTCCACGGTGGTCCGGCAGGGGTGGACAACGGACTTGGTCGTTAACACGCACCTGGAAGAAACAAAGAAAACAGGGTATCTTATCAAAAATAATTGTAATATTGGTGAATTTTGGAACAGTTTAAGATGATATGGAAAGGTACGCAAGAAAAAGCAAGTGTTTTCGCAGTTTTTATGGCAAAACTTCTTTTGGTTTAATTAAATTAAATATTGCTCCAGTAAAAAAAAAAGTTTAACTTTCTTCATATATTGATATCAACAGCTCCTGAATAGCCATCAAGAGCATAGCGGCATTAGATGGTAAACTTTTTAAACGAAGAGAAAAAGTTGTTTTTGAGTTATAGGACACTCTTGACAGATATTCAGGAACTGTTGATATCACCACGTGAAGAAAATTAACCTCTTTGTTTCTACTGGTGGGATATTTTATTTTATATGGCAAAAATAAAAATGCCATAAAAACTGCAAAAACACTGTTCTTTTTCTAGCATACCCTTACATCCCACCTTAAATGCAAACTTTGAATAGTGAACCTTTGATAAGATTTAATTTTACATCACGTTTTATTACCCGTTCGGGCTAAACGCAAACATTAATTAAGATAGTGGAAAGGGATGATAAACGGAGGTAGAATCTTGAGGAAATATACCCGAATATGCGTGTAGAGAGAGAGTGGTAAAATATTTAGGGAGAAAAAACCCATTAATACGCTACATCCGACCGAGATTTGTTCTCCCTTTTACCAGAAGTCCTGTCCAACATTAATGCTTGACGCTATCGATCACGAGACCGCTGATGCGGGTCTTTGTATGGAATAAGAAGTTAATTTAAAAGCTAATCACATTGATTCCAACATTATGACTTAAAACTCCTTAAATACGCCCTTAACTGTGTGTAATGTAATGATTTTATCTCGTCTTTAAGGTAAAATCATTTTGTTCCAAACACCAATGACATTAATTCACACTAGAAAACTTTAAGAAAAATTAAATTTAACTCTTTTGTAACTTTTTAAAGGGTTTGTAAAAAGGTATAAATGGTACGACGCACCGCACAGACTTTCTCTCGCTTTTATCTTAAATAGACATTTACTAAAAACTCGCAGGTTTGGTGAAACGAAACAATAAGAGCAAGAGCCCACGACGGCCAGACCTTCGTTATTTTATAAAGGCAGAAAATTTCTCAGAGCATGCAACACAGGTAAGTGCGAGCAGCGAGTATGGAGTTGGTATTGTGGTTACTTGGGCAGGTAACAGGTAGTAAAGGTGTATAAAATAGTACCTCAAATTCGTTAAAGCATATAGCTTAATTTTTTTATATTTTCTTCAGAATAACATTAGAAATCACGTCATCCATTGCCGGACACTTAGTATGGTTGCAACCCCCTGCCAGACACCCCTAAACTTTAATAAATTATAATTATACTTTCGTTATAGTATAAAAGCTGGGTTTTACACATGTTATTTGGGGACCTATAAAAAAATGCTACCTCAATAGCCGGACAGTTTTAATGGTTTTTACATCTTGCCAGACACATTGAAAGTCTGCTGTAGGTGCGAGCGCGAGGTGACAACTGTTCAAGCGGGTGCGAGTGAGATAGGGAGTTTAGTCTATTGCAATTGTTTAAGAAATCCAATGAAAAGAATAGTTTTATTACGTTCATAGGTATCTTATGTGAAGTAAAAAATATTATTTTATTATTATAAAGTACAAAAAAAAGTATCATTACACGTAAAAAAAATCATTAAATAGTTCCATACATTGTTGTAGAAACATTTCACCAAAGGTCTTAAATGAAATAATACACACTGTTACTTACTCTATAGCATTAGGAACGAGAAATACTGTTCCAGAATAATGGAGAAAAGAGAAACATCGTTGTCAACCAAAGAGCATACATAAGAATCAATTTAATTTTCAAAGACCTGAATTAAAAAGCACATATATATATATATATATATATATATATATATATATATATATATATATACACACACACACACTTGCTTATAGTTCAGACGTTATTGGTTCTATAAAAATATATTTATGTTTAATAGTACTACATCTTTACAATGATATGTTATTTCGTATTTTAAATAGTTGGGGAGAAGTGATAAAAATTGGAAAACTTCCATTACGTAAAGTAGCCCCAAAGTCATTTTCATAAGAAAATGGGAGTTTACATCGTGTGTATAATGTTAAACAGTGTCTATATATAAAATTCAATCAAAATCGTTAGAGTGAATTTTGAGAAAAACGACTTTTTCTCTTTTTTCCCCTTCAGTAAACTACCATTAATTTTAGGGTTGGACGTCTAATCCCAAAAAGCCCTCAGGGGGATCTTATGAATATCCCAAATTACAAGTGTTAGCTCAATCGGTAAAAAAAAAAAGTCTGCTATAGTCCAAGGTACAGACAGACGACATTGCGAAAATAACTTTTTTTGTTTCAGGGGGTCATAAAACGTTGACATTTATCAAAATCTCTAGTTCGATTTTTTTGATAATCACAATAATTTTTCTATGAAGTGTCGAGAGAAAGTAAAAATTACTTCTTATAAACATGTAAATAAGACACAGGGAGTAAGCTCGCCACCGAATCCATACTCTTAATTATTGTCTTAATACTAGGCTGACCCTTTTCTTCTCACGCCAGTCCTGGGCAAAAAATCAAAACAAAATCTACATAAGTATAATTTCAACATACTCTAGTTTATTAATTTATAATCCTAAATAAATAATCACACTTAGTATTTATATTTTTACAAGATAAAAAAAAACCTCAAATACAACTAGTTTAGGCCTAGTATAAATATGTTTAAGCAGTCAAAAATCGATAAACAATTAAATATAATCAAAATTAAAAAACTTTTCATTGACTGAATTCGTCATTTAATTCAATTTCCTTTTTAAAATATCTATAAGTGAACCAAATTGCATTTTGTAATAACCATTGCCAATGTAACCAATACTAAGCAGACATTTAAAAACATAAACTTGAATCTTGAAAATGGGATTGTTTTTCAAATCCGTGACACTTAGAACTCCTAATACGAGACAATGTTCCAAAAACCGTGACTGTCCCAGAAATTCATTGAAGAATTGTTGTTAGACTATTTTTTAACCCTCCCTGTATTTGTTTATTTTAATTTTATTAGTTAGTTCGTTTAAAACAAAGGCTACTAACGAATTAATCCTCGTGGTGGGCATGAGGGGAGAAACACAGGGGAAGCACGCCCATACTAACGTGGAGGGAGGGTAGAAAACAGAGTCAAAGGTATTTGTGTATGTATTTTTCTAAGCCTGTTTGAACCTTCGAAATCTAAAATTCCAATATGAATTCAAATAAGATTCGTATTTCTTATAAATTTTCGAATCTTAATATTTGAAAGATTCGAATTTAATTCTAAATTTCATATAAAAATATATCTAAGATTAGGATTCAATGGAATATAGTTCGAAACTTTAATCTAGAAAATAATCTTTTCAAAAATTAAACTTTCTACATAACTCACGCTTTACTTCCTTGGTGGCGTAGTTGGCTAACGCATTAGTCGTGTTGAGCTGCTCGACTGATGAGAACGAGGAGATCGAGGTTCGAATCTCGGTCGGGTGGACTGGGGGCGGTTTTTCCTAAATGGTTTTCCACTCTCCCTCCACGCAAATGCGGGTTCACTTCCTCTAATTCAACCTTCTCAATCCTCGGTCCCGGCACAGATTTATCTGATTATCAAACCCCTCCTTCGCTTCTAACAAGACATCTTGTGAATGTGGGGAATGCCAGGCCTACACCGTGGTTCGGATTCCACGTTAAACTGTAGGTCCTTCATTTCAAACCCTACCATTACACATTAGCGTAAGTGCGTATAACCCGAACTGGTAGTAAGACGCGGTGCTAGTAATAATAATAATAATAACCTTCTAAATTCCTAATTCATTAGAGTAATTAGTACTTAATGCGTACAAACCGAACGGGTAGTAAGACGTGGTGTTAATATTATTATTATTATTATTATACTTCCATCATACACCACATTAATTGCATTTACTAACCACGTGTCAACACCATAATCTCGCAAAACATTTTATAACATACTCCTAATCAACCGATCGTACGCTTTCTCTGGATCTACGAATGAACAATAAACTTTCTTCCTTACTGCCATACATTCCTCAATCACTTGTTGCAATGAATATATCTGGTCAATGCAACCTCTCTCTACCTGGCATGAAACCACGTATCTTTAGTTTATTTATTTGGTCTTTCCTTAAACATAATATGCTAGATCCAAAAATGATGGTGTATCATACGTAACTTATCAAATCTTTAAAGCATTGAAATATTCTTGAAAGTATAGGTTTAATCATAATACCTCATTAGTGTTATATTATCAATCATTCACAACAAAAACATGATACCAATTATTTTGGGTTTGAATATATTTTTGGCATCCCTTGTATGTGCTATATGTATCCCTAACCAGGCCCCATGTAGAGTTCTCAATCAGTGTAGGACCAAGGATAACTTGAGAACAATCAGAGCCTTTGTTTTTAGATAATTCAGGCATTAAAAAAAGAGCGTGATAGTATTACTTTGTATAGTGTCAACCCCAGTATTATGTTTCACACATACACACATATGATCGTTATAATCATTTAACTGTCACTTGATATAATTTAGAGAGCTTTTTTTTAATTCAAAGTCCAAAGAATATTTTTAAAAAAATCGAATTAACAATTTTCATGAGTATTTAGGCAGCTGGTACATAATAAATGTATAACCTCAAAATGTTACATAGTTCTAATCACACACATGTATGCTATATAAAACACGCATATATAATAAATACATGCATAAAAAATAAGAAAAAAAATTCAAACACAAAATATAAGAAATTGGAAAAATTAGCAAACTTAAATAGAATTTGATGAAATTAGGCAAGTCAACACATCCCCTCTTATTAAGAAACCCACTCGCTGCTGGTTCCATAATTCCCCGCTTTATTATTTACTATGTGTATATAGGCCAACTCCAAATTTAGGGCCCATTTGACATTCTCAGATTAAGGGGTGGTTCAGTAAAGATCGTTGAGTAAGGTTTGAAATGAGTACAAATTCGGACAAATTAACAATTTATAGGCTTCGAGTTGTCCAATTATCTCCTTCTAAAATTCGAATTAATTATTATTTTACCATTGATTTGAATATGAATTTTATGTGGAATCATGGTGGGTTTGAACTATCTAATTTTTCAAACAAACCAATGTCGAACTATCCAAATCCTACTTTATATCATCAATACCTGTAAAATAACACTTATCAAATAGTAAAATATTATCAATGTTGTTCACACACACACAAAAATAGTATTTCATTAAAGGACATTTCTATGAAAATTGGACTGTATATCAAGTAACCCACTCTTCCTACATCAATGTGCCTAGTGACTCTCTTCAGTGGCCGAATGGTATAAGGCGTAAATTTATCTTGTTAGGCAAGCCTACGAGTAGATCGGGGTTATAATCCCAGTGGGATCTTCTAACAGTGGTTTTTCCTAAATGGTTTCCCACTCTCCTTCCACGCAAATGCGAGTAAAACGCTTTGATGGCTGCATGGTTTAAGCCGCTACTCTCGAAGTAGATTAGAATGCGAATGACAATTATATTGAGGTTCGAATCTCGGTTGGGTGTATTGATGCTTATTCTAAAATGGTTTTCCGCACAGCCTCCACGCAAATGCGGGTACATGTTATTTAAATACAAACTTCCTAATCCCTAAAAAATCATTAGCGTAATAAGTGCATAAGCGTATAATCCGAACGGATAGTAAGACGCGGTGCTAAAAGGTTTATTTTAGTAATTATCATTTATATGCGTACAACCTGAACAGGTAATAAGACATGGTTATTTATTTATCACCGCGTCTTATTACTCGTTCGGGTTATACGCTTTAAGTACTAATTACGCTAATGGATTAGGAATTAGGCAGGTTGAATTAGAGGAAATGAACCCACATTTGCGTGGAGGGAGAGTGGAAAACCCTTTAGGAAAAACCACCCCCAGTTCACCCGAGTGAGATTCGAACCTCGATATCCCCGTCCTCAGCAGTCGAGCTCAACATGACTAGCGCGTTAGCCAACTACGCCATCGAGGCGGGTCTTAAGTACTAATTACACTAATGGGTTAAGAATTGGGAAGGTTTAATTTAGTGGAAGTGAACGCGAATTTGCGTGGAGGGAGAGTGGAAAACCAATTAGGAACCACCACCCCCAGTTCACCCGCCCGAGATTCGAACCTCGATCTCCCCGTCCTTGGAAGTCGAGCTCAACACGACTAGCGCGTTAGCTAACTACGCCACCTAGGCGGGCTATAAGACGTGGTGATAAAAAAAAAAGTGCCTAGTGGTAATGTAGACTCCCATGATACTTTACCAGGAGAAAAGAGGATTTGATAGATTTCGTTCTTACAAAGTGGTAATCGCATCATGACGAACACCCGTACATCACCTAGTCCCGCAATCAACAAACCGGAACTCTAGAAATTTGTTTGGGCGGATGATACGATTGTCTTCCATCTCTTGTGACTGGGAATGTTTTATATTCGACGTACTCGTTCTTGCAGCGTCATACAGCAAACCACGGGAAACAATGTAATTATGGCCGTAAAGAGGAATCAAGAATAAGAAAAGCGGCGTCCGCTCATAATAAATCGAGCTTCATTTGCGTCGACATTACGCTGTGGTGAGCGGCAAATCACATTGTCTCACTTGGCGTGGAGTGAGGGCATGACGCTGGGATGGATGGAAAATCACATGATCTCTCTTTGTGTGATTGTGGGCGCATTACGTTGTAACGATTGTAAAATAACATGATGTCACTTTGTGTTTGGAGTTGGTCCATCATGTTGTGAGCAGTGGTATATTCCATGGTGTCACATTGTAGGGACTGGTCGTATTACTTTCTGATGAGTGGAAAATCACATAGTGTAACTTGGTGTGAAGTGTATGTATTACGTTGTGAGTAGTGACATGTCTCATGGTGTGAATTGGGAAAATATTTTGTGGTGAGTGATAAATCACATGTCACATGGTGTGAAGTGGGTACATTATATTGTGATGAGTGGCAAATCATTTGTCACTTGGTGTTAAGTGGGTAGATTAGGTTGTGATGAATGTAAAATCAGTTGTCACTTGGTGTGAATTAGGTACATTTTCTTGTGATGAGTGGCCAATCGCATGCCACTTTACGTGGAGTGGATACACTAGGTTGTGATGAGTGGAAAAATCATATGCCACTTGGTGTGAAGTGGGTACACTAGGTTGTGATGAGTGGAAAATCATATGCCATTTGGTGTGAAGTGGTTAGGCCTACATTATATTGTGACGAGTGGCAGATCACATAGTGACATGGAGTGTGAAATGGATACAATAAGTTGTGATGAGTGGCAAAACATATAGTATCACATGATGTAACATTTAAATTAGCCTAAATAATGAATATAAACACCCTCTCACACATTATTTTTCATCGTATCGAACACGTTTAAAATTACTTTAAGAGCCCAAAGCAACGTATATTTGGTAAGTGTTTTTTTTATAAGTAACGAATAAAAACACGTTTTACAAACAGGAACTAGCTAAACAACAAATAAACAAGAGTTTAACTTTCCAAGGTGACAAAAAGTATCCTTTTCGAGAGCGTGAAATTAACACTTTGATAACGAGTGACGTACACTATGAATAAAACTCCTCTATAATATATTAGATTATCATATTTTATTTTGTAGACTGTTTATATGTGTTAAATAAACCTAGTGTCAACATTATATTTTAATTCAGTACTACTGTGTACAACATCAAAGGGTGGTAAATGATAACAACGATAATAAACATACAATATTTCACATCGCAACATTTGTTTGTATGTTTAAATGCTAGTGGACTGGCTATTCGATTTCTCATAATATATACGACGAATAAGAAAATAAAACACCAGCAATATAACCCGTAACTAGATATATAATATAGAAAATTTGAAAAATGTTCGATTTCAATGTTTCGGTCCTAGGTACAAAACATAAATGGTTGAAAAACATCGACCAACAAACCTCAAATCCTCACCACCAATGTTTTAAAAATATTGGTATCCTATGTCCGTCCTTACTACACACCTCATTTTTTTTTAAAATCAATGAAAAATGGTGAAATAAATAGTACGATATGTGAACCATGCGGTATGGGCCTGTAAAAGTGGTATCGAAGGAGAATAGGAAGAAATTAAGAGTTGAGTTTGAAAAGGAGGGAAATAGAGGTAAAGAAAGACAGATAGATAGAACGGGAGAGGGCGTCCAAGTCGGAAATCAATGGACAAAGGCAGTCTGAGGTCAAGTTTTTCTATAAAGTTTGAGTTGGAAGTTGAGAGCAATTGAATGTGGAAAAGACATTGTCAAGATTTATAACTTGGCAAGCGATTAATTTCTCACGGCTTGACCCAAAGGAAGTAGATACGACATTCGAAGAAGTCAATATGCTGTCAAAGAATGGACCAATGTAATATTTCACCAAAAATATCGGGAGGTAAAATATATGTCTGGATTTAAAACAAAACTAAAACTAAAAGGTTTTATTTAAAAAAATTAATGAAAGTACGATTTTAAACATTTTTTTAAACCATCACTGCTGTAGTTATGACAAGCGAAATTACTTTGCTAATGTTTGGAAATGATTAATTACCAAAAATAAAGTTATCTTAGGATTAAATATATTAAATGTAATATTTTGATTGTAGATAATGACAGTAAATAATATTATAACAAATACAGAATTATTACATTGAAACATATATCCACGTTTTTAAAGAACATTAAATTACAAGTTGAAGATTTATGTTAGTTACCAGAGATTGTTTTCAATTGTATACTTTTCTATTTTGAAAAAAAAAATTAAATGCATTTTTTTCCTTTCAAAACTAAAATAAATTACAGAATCATCCAAAAATAGGCCACAGGAAACTATTCTTTTCACGTGTGAATTTTACTTGATCTAAATTATCTTTTTAGTTATTTGGTGTAATAAACTGTACAGAATGTATGCATATTCAAATATTTAAGGTTTATCTACTGGTAGCACATTTAATAAGATGTTTGCCCGGTCCCGGCAAAGATTTATCTGATTACCAAACCCTTCCTTCACCTCTGACAAGACATCTTGTGAATGTGAGGAATGCCAGGTCTCCACCGTGGTTCGGATTCCACGTTAAACTGTAGGTCCTCCATTTTATCTCACAATCACCCAACCATTACACATTAGCGTAAGTGCGTATAGCCCGAACGGGTAGTAAGACGCGGTGCTAATAATAATAATAATAATAATAATAAGATGATTAGTTAATTTCCTTTCATTTAGTAATATAACAACCCGTATTGGTGTACACGTGGGCTAAGCGACAAGATCGTTTGGTTTGACAATGCCGAGGGCTATAATCCCAGATGGGTGTATTTAGATTAATTTATACTAAAAGTTTTCTCTTTCTCCTTTCACGAAAATGAAAATACACCTCCCATAAATCTTATCCCAATAGTGTCATAAAATGCGAATAGCTTATATGAAACTCGCATCGGTGGACAGGGTTTAATGCGTTACTCTCGTGCTAAGACTGGGTCGTCAGTGATGGATAGATCAGCTCGAACTCCTGTCAGATATATTTAAGGTGATTTTTTTCCCCCTAAATTGTTTCTCACTCTGTATCCACGCAAATGCAGATACATTTATTACTCGTTTAATTTTATTCAAGGTATTTAATGTGAAATTTCCGAACCGACTTATTATATCTGCTCACGATTTATAAACTAACTTAAATCTAGAACGACACAACACCCAACACCTGCCTTTAATTAATGGCTGTGAAAGGTAAAACCCACATTCCACAAATTATATTTGTTTCGGTCGTGTCAGGAATCTAACCCGGGACCCTTAGCTCAGTAGACAAACACGCTACCGATTGAATTAAGGTGTTGGATCTTATTTATTATTCATACCTATTCCACTAAAGTAATCAATAAATTTTTTATGATCCCAAAGGGCGATTGGGGGGGAGGGGGGGAATAATCTCAAATGATTAGTAAGATGCGCGTAAGACGTTTGGTGAAATTTGGGGGAGAGGGGGGGGGGCTATCCTAACTGAAATACACGAGTCGCTTGGACCAGGTTGATCATCAAACGTTTGCCTCAGTTGTGAAAACACCTGTTAAGAGGGTGCATCACATGACAATCAAATTAGTGATACAGTCGACTAGAAATCGTAGATTTACACGAACACTATTTCACGTGGATCATTTCTGATTAAACATTAATGGAGATGAAGCTATAATAGAAGATACTAATACAGAAAATTATTGAAATATAAATTATATTGGGATAAAAACTGCATTGAAAAGCCCGTTTTTTCGACTATTTTAGAATGGCTTCATAGACAAGCATTGTGCACAAATTTTTATTCTGTCGTAATAGGGGCATACTGTGCTGAAACTTTATCGCTTTGTCCCCCATCGTCACCGCGGAAATTTTTGAGCTATCATTCAAATACGAATGCACTGCACACACATCTGTAATATCGTAGATCTTTTCTTTTCCCTTTTACTCCCATATCTCGCACGAGCCGGGAGCTGAGTTTTAACTGCTATGATGAACGCTCTTAATCCTATCTTGTGTGTTTGCTTACTTTTGACTCATGTTTCTCTAGTCAGTGTCAATCACCTGAAAGTAAGGTTAGGTTATATTAGGTTAAGTTAAGTTTTCATAAATTAAAGGGAGAAAATGAATGTTTTTCTCTCTAGTCCATGCATCCTAGCTAGATTTATCCAAACGACCTCCCATTTACCTAAATACTAAGGCTAGGTCAAATGTCCTAAAATATATATACATATATATAAGTATATCTGTCTAAATGGTTGGCTTTTCGTGAGGAATGCACAAAAAGGCCTTACGGTCAGTAAGATGTGCTGCAAATAATAATAAAAATATAACACCAGGTCTATCCAGCTATCTATAATATAAATGAAAAATGGAGGTGTATTCTGTTATAATTTGTATTAGCTATAATAAAAAATTAGAATCGTGACTGATCTAGGTTGTCATAACAAATACACGAATGAGCCGTAACTCTTTCAATATTAAATAATTGGTTAACGAAGAATGAGAACACTGAAAGAACTGGCAAGAAGTGAATAGAAGGGCAAATAAAGAGAAAAGAGAGATCGAAATGAAGAATTTTCAAGAAAGAGAAAAAGAAAAGTAGGAAAAGTTTTTTCATGGGGTGCGACATTATCAGTTAAAACGTCGTAACTCAACGCTACCTTCTGCTGACAAATTGCGAGAGTGCTCGCAAGAGGTCAGGACAGTGAGAGTAAGATATTAATCAAATACCACTCTTGAAGAATATGTATTTCATAGATAAAGGCTTTGTAAAAGTAGACTTGGTAAAAGGTGCGATGGCAGTGGAGCCCCATGGAGGGGCAAGAGGAACATTTGTGCTACCGAGATCTCAAATAATTTTGATAAAAGCTTAAATTATTATTATTATTATTATTATTATTATTATTATTATTATTATTAGCACCGCGTCTTACTACCCGTTCGGGTTATACGCACTTACGCTAATGTGTAATGGTAGGGTGATTGTGAGATGAAATGAAGGACCTACAGTTTAACGTGGAATCCGAACCACGATGGAGGCCTGGCATTCCTCACATTCACAAGATGTCTTGTCAGAGGTGAAGGAAGGGTTTGGTAATCAGATAAATCTGTGCTGGGACCGAGGATTTAACCCCGGCCGCCAGCACAGAAGTCTGATACCTTACCCCTAGACCGCCAGGTCACCGATAATAGCTTAAACACATGAAGTTTCACTTGGCATAGCCCTGAAATTTAATATTTTAAAAGTTAACATGCTCTAAACATTAGAGGAGTCCTTAAATTCACAGTGGGGGAAAGGTACGAATATAAAAACTCCAATATATTATATGCCCATCCCCATCCCCAACCCCCTTTCCCTCCCTCACGTCTCAAAGTAAATGTCTGAGTGCGCTATGGTCGTATGACAAGCTAAATGCTATAGTCTATCGATAGATAACAAGCAGCGCCTCATTACACACAGCCTGAATTTAAAATGTGAAGAGATTTATTTTGGAAATATTTCCGGAGTTCCATCAAACTGATTTTCATCTATTTTTTTTAAATAAGACACCGAGGATATGCCTACAAATTTCAAATTCCAAAAATATTCAAAGAAGAAGCTTTTTATGGTAACACAGCCCCCTAATTTGTACTTCTACCTTAATTTTGATATAGTTTGAACCATAAATAAATCTATATACACTGTGTTCATAAAATTTTGGAAAGGGGGGCGGTGGGGGGTTGAACCACCAAAACCCCTCCCCTGAATACGGCCTTAACCTTGATAATTTCTGTTATCGTTGCTTATATTTATTTAGACAAATATACAAACATTAATGACCCGCTTTGATGGCAGCGTGGTCTAAGCCCGCTACTCTCAATAAATTGATTAGACTGCCGATGACGGGGAGATCATGGCTCGATCCCGATCAGGTTTACTGGGGGTGGTTTTTCGTGAATGGTTTCCCACTCTATCTCTCTCTCCCTCTCTTTTTCCGCTCAAATGAGGATACACTTACTCTCAATTTGACCTTAATCATTCCTAACCCATTAGCGAAATTAGTACCGTACATAAGCGTACAACCAGAATGGGTAGTAGACGTGCTATGGAAAAATATATCAGTGCTGGTGTAATTCTTATCTTTTATGCATTAATTCTAATACAGTCAAAGGGTTAAAAAAAATGGTTGATGTATCTAGAACATTATTTCGCATCATGAATTACATAATATTATTAATTTGAATAAATTAAAAAATGATACCTTGATACGGGAATAGAATCCGGGATTTTTGTGCTTAGCGAAATAATGCTTTACCACTGAGATATCCGTTGCTCAGGGCCATTCTTCACTCAAAATTCAAGGCAGAGCCTGTGATGGACGTTGTATAGCGTTGTTTTATTTCATATTATTAATTATTAAGTTTCAAAACTAAACAGTTCTCTAATATTTAAAAACTATTTAAATTATCTCTCAATAATACTAGACGTTTTATATTAAATAAAGTAAATTTAAAACACAATGCTTAAAAAATGGGTGTTTGCTGTCCTCGAGATTTTTATCTTAAAAAAAAGACGTATTAAACTACAATTTTTTATGTTTAAACATAACAAAATAGTGCTACGCTAGTATATTATGTAGTTTCTAGCAAACATATTTTGTTTTATTAATGCTGTCTAATCTACTTATCCTCTTTCAAGATTTGACCTACTGTAAACAGCCTTCCGATACGGGTGTCTATTTTCATCGCATTCAGGACCAGATCGAGTCGAGTTTGCATCATACAT
>CABFOW010001813.1:63655-87622 GCA_902141385.1 Timema californicum
CCCCCCCCCCTACCCTAAAAAAAAGAACAACAGAGAGTTTGTGAAATATTGTTCTCGTTTTGGATTCAAGTTCGCTACTTGACGATGATCATTATTGGCTAGGCCCGGTGCACACGGACGAGGTAAGTCATTTTTTTTTCAGTCGCGTTCTGTGAAGCCAAATTGACGCCGCGTACCAAACATTAGGCCTATATGAATTTTAGTGAAGGAGTTCGAACTGGACGCTAGTTCTGGTGTCAAGTTAGAGTCGGTGGGGCGTCAAAATAAAGAACGTGGTGGTGACGACGTTACCGCTCAACGTCCTGTCCCGTGAAGAAATCGAACAATGTACACGTACTGAGTACGACGTTGTGATACTTGTGTGATGCTTGTGTGTGGATACCCAAAATAGACGCAAGTCACTTGGCGTGCACGGCTCCGTGTGAAGTGATGGGGCGTCAACTTAAGTGTCACAGGACGCAGGTAGTTTGTGTGAACTTCCTTTTAGCGGTGACGTGGCTGTCACAAGACGCAGGTAGTTTGTGTGAACTTCCTTTTAGCGGTGACGCGGCTGTCACAAGACGCAGGTAGTTTGTGTGAACTTCCTTTTAGCGGTGAAGCGGCCTTCACAGGACGCAGGTAGTTTGTGTGAACTTCCTTTTAGTGGTGACGTGGCTGTAACAACACGCAGGTAGTTTGTGTGAACTTCCTTTTAGTGGTGACGTGGCCACAAATTAATTACGCACATCGCGCGTGTGAACCAGGCCTAAGTATGCGTGCAAAACACAAGTTGGCACTATTAAAACAATAGATGACGTAATTTTTATTTTTTTATTTTATTATTGGTGGTTTTATTTTAACTTAATTTCGATGGAAGAAGTTTAGTGTCCTCTCTGAACCATTGTCTTCAACCTTGCTGGATTGCCACATCGCAGCATTGTCATGTTATTATTGTTTACATTCTTCAAGACATTGTTTATGATTTCACTGTTGATAGGGTTACCTTTTCCATGCACGTGTTAAGTAGGTTAAGCTCTTGTAAAAAAAAAATATCCACAAGGCATTTCGTTCCAGTTCGTCACTTCCATGAAGAAAGAATAATTCTGGCTTCAGAAAAGTCGAGTCGACCTCAGTGGTCTTTGGGTTAATTTTCCCCTTAAGACCCGATGTTCATGGGTTCAATGGATTTTTCTTGAGCGATTAAAATCAGCAGAAAAACTTCCTTCGAAGAATAAGGAAAGCCGCTGGTCCAAAATCGAATGTGGCAAGTAAAAGAACCCTGGAACGTATGTGAAAATTGGCCAAAATTGGTAGACCCTTTCGCTCTCGCTCATAGAAATTATCGTGTACTGATATATACAGTCGGTTCATAAATTGCATGTTAAATACCTCAAATAAATAAAAAGTATAAGAACAAACCATGACGATATTATTATTATTATTATTATTATTAATAATAATAATAATAATAATATTATTATTATTAGCACCACATCTTACTACCCTATCGGGTTGTACGCTTTTAAGCTAATGTAAATGGTAGAGTGATTGTGAGCTGAAATGGAGGACCGACAGTTTAACGTGGAATCCGAACCATGGTGGAGGCCTGGCATTCCGCACATTCACAAGTTGTGATTAGATGATAATATTAAATACCTCCTTGTTCAATTTTTAATACAACTATAGTATATATTTCAGCGGCTACCAGCCTGGTGGTCGGAGCATATTTCGAGGGTGGTCACAATGTTTGTTGTGAGGTTATAGCTTTGTGCTAGATTTTAAAGTTATTATAATGATTATTAGTGCATTTTCTTAAGATGAATATTTATTTCCATGTGTAATGTAATGATTGAATAGTGTGAGTGGCGTCATTTTTTTTGTTGGGGGAGGGGGGTGGCAATGCCAAATCAGACATGTCATGGTGGCCATCTGGGGGCCACGACTGGCTGCGTGGAAGTGGGGGAAGGGGAAAAGTGGTGAACTCTATAAAATTTAGAATATCTCTTTAAATTATCAAGTCTACACACGAATTATTCAAAGTATTTAAAATATATCTATTTATAATAAAATAATGTCTAAATCTACCACAAAAAATTACAAAAAATATCTTCAAAATACTTTTAAATAGCTAAAAAATGGCGGAAGTCAAGAACATAGCATGACGTAAAAGTCGGAAATGACTTAGGCCTATTTAAAAAAAAATCCTTAACCAGGGTATCACGAATAGAATTTATGTTCACATGAGTACTGTCTGTGATTTACCAACAAAAAGATGACATGTCATAAAAACCGGGCAATTCATAGTGACTAATTCAAGCGGGCAAGTTTAATAAAACGATCATTTGATACGTCGGTGAAGAGGTCAAGATTCAAATTCTGACCATGGGGGCTGGGGGTGATTTTTCATATATGGTTTATTCCTTATCTCTCAACGTCAATCTGGGGTACATTTCTTCTAAACTATACCTAAGCCACAGTTGTAATTAGATGCGAATAGCCCAGACTGGTAGTAAAATTCCTATAAAATAATAATTTAAAAAACTAGGATATGAACGCTTGAATGTTTTCAAGTGGTTGCGATGGCCTAAGAGACAAAAATTGTGGTCAAACCCTCAAAAGGTTGGAAACCACTGATCTAGTTATCTTAAGACCACATCGTTTAAAGTGGGCTTGAACAAACTTTTCCCGGTATCAGGGCCGCATAATATCTTAGGAAATTGGCCGGAATACCTGATGATCAACAATAGTACACACACATAGGCCCATACATATACATACATACATACATACATACATACATACATACATACATACATACATACATACATACATACATACATACATGCATAACATACACACATACATACATACACACAAACATACATATATACATACATACACACATACATATATACATACATACATACATACATGGGCCTACATACATTATACTAACGACCTTGAATCTACAAGCTAGGGATGAAAGATTGAACTCTAAATGAATTGTATCCGCATATGTGTGGAGGATGATAGAAAAACTATTTAGTTAAAACCACACTGAGTACACCTGACCTGGATTCGAGCCCCGATCTACCTGTTATCGGCAGTACCATATATGGCAAGAGAGTGGTGACTAAGACCATGCGGCGACCAAAGCAGGTCACCATTTGTTCATTCATGCTATTTAAAATATATCAATTTGAGCTGGTGTGCTGCACAAAACGTACCTGGGGGCCGCAAGTGAGTCGCGGGACGTAGGCTGTACATGCTCGGTCCAAGGGGGTTAGTCTCTCAATAGACTTGATTGCCAGCAACTAGAAGACAAAGGTTTGAATCTAAGAAAGAAGGCCTGCGGAGAGGGGGTAGAAAGAATAGTTACCGCATAATATGATCTATTTAACATTTAACATCCTCTCTGTATTTTATGAGGTTGCATTTTCTCCTAATTTTATTAATTTCCTCCAAACTATTTTCCTTCCTAATAATTAGATCTCTTTTAATAGCCTTGATTCTTGACGCAATTATTTAAAAAATATCAATGGTTTTATGTGAAGTTTCATTTTATTTATTTATTTAGCGTATGGATGATTTATCTTTAGAAGTATACATTGAAACAGTATGACGTCACATAACAAAATATACACGATATAATAGTCAATGTGATACAATAGTCATTAGTATACAGTCAATACAATAAAATACAATAGATTGAAGTGAAGTGTTGTTTGTGTAAATGTGTTTGTCTATTTAGACCAACTAATTTTATTGTATTCATGTCGGCGGTCGCGTGGTCTAACGCGCTACACTTGCAGTGGGCTAGACTGCCGATGACGGGGAGATCGAGGTTTCGAATCTCAGTCAGGTGTACGGAGGGTAGTTTTTCTAAAATGGTTATCCGCTCTCCCTCCACGCAAATGGGGGCACACTTCCTATTAATATAACCTTGCTATTCCCTAAAACCATTAGCGTAATTAGTACAGTACATAAGCGTATAACCCGAACGGGTAGTAAGACATGGTGCTAATATATATATATATATATACCTTATTGCACCCCTAAGCCAAGTGTAAATCAGGCACGCTATCGCTTCTATAGCCTGGCTAGTTTGATGGAACTGATCAAACATTTGAAAACTTATTTTATGGTGGTAATAGTCCCTCAACCTTCGAACTCTTGTCCTATTATATATTAATAGAATATTTTTATAACAAAAAGTGACAACTTGATTTTTTTTTTCTAAATGTATTCATTTTAATAGAATGTTTGACGGGAATAGGTTGGGCTCTAGAAATAAACAAAAACATGACAAATAACTAACACTCGAATAGATTATATGGAAGTATTTAGCTGATAGTGAAACTATAAAGATTAAAACGTGACACATTCATAATTAGTACAATTATTGCTAAAACAATTTGTATCGTATAACAACGATAAAATAATCTCACTTTTATCGAGAAATGTATCCAACATAAACAGGGTCTTTATTTAATATATTACATTCATAGTAATGATTTCGATAGTAGTTTTAAATCGTACGTTTTAGAATCATAACTATCAGAGACGATATATTTTTACCTACTCTAACAAACTTAGGAGAGTAAATATTAAGGAACTTGTATGAATCTTAATTGCCTAGTAGCCACCTTTAGTGGCCGTATGTTCTAAGGCGTCACTCGCGCAAGTTAGAGTAGAATGACGATTAAGAGGGATTGGGGTTCGATGTCCGTTCAAGTGTACTGATGGGGATTTTTCCTAAATGGTTTTCCACTCTCCTTCCACGTAAATTCTGGTAAACTCCTCTAAATTCAACCTTCCTTATCTTTAACTCAATCGAATATATGCGTATAGCTTGAACAGGTAGTAAGGTGTGGTGCTAAAATTAATTACCTAATGGCAGACTAAGAAACTAAAATATTTAAAAAAAAATCAACGTTCGTGTAGTAATACAGGAATGAAAACTATCCTCCTGGTCCAAAATTTTAAATATTAGGTCTAACTGTAGCATAGGCCTGTTATTACTATCACTAAGCTGCTACTACTACTGTTAGTACAGTGGCCCCATGGCTTCTTTGGTACTGACTGACAGTTCATAGCTGATTTCTGACAGTCAACATTTAAGTACAATACCTACATTTGGACCGTCAGAAGTGACAGCTGCTAAACACACGGTTTTGCAGATCATATGGTCCGGCGTAAGGATACATAATTTGGTCTGGTAACTTTTCAAAGTTTTTAGCTGTCAGCTGTCAGTCAGCACCAAAGAATCCATGGGGCTACTGTAGTAGTGCTAATAATAATTTTTATTTTAGCACCGCGACTTACCACCCGTTTGGCTTATAGAGTGTGTACTAGACACCCCACTGGTTTAAGACATTAAGAAGACTTGGCCCTATATTAATATGAAATGTACCTACATTTGTAGGCGATCGACTTTGGTGGCCATATGGTCTAAAGCGACACTCTCACAATAAACTAGACTGTCAATGACGAGGATATCGGGGTTCAATCCCAGTCGGGTTTGCTGAAGGTGGTTTGTCCTAAATAGTTGTCTACTCTCACTCCACGCAAATGCGGGTACAATCCCTCTGAATTCAACTTTACTAATCCTTAATACATAGGCTTATAACCCGAAAGGGTAATAAGACGTGGTGATAAAATAAATTTACTTTTTACTTTTATGTTCCTTTTTAACTTAACTTTTAACTTAAAATATAAAGTCGTGTCTTATAAACCACCCCAATTTTAAAAAAAAATTTGGAAATAACAAATAACTAAGCGTCCAGCAGGCAGACTTTTTGTTATTTACCATCAATTTTTTTTTAATATGAAAATGATCCAAATTCTCGCGTTAGTTTGCGAGGAGTAGGGTGGTGGTGGTGGTGGGGGGGGTTGTATTGTGAAGCAAGGCAAGGGTTGTTACGGTTGGGTAGGGGGTGGGGGGGTTGGTAGCCAATACACCAAGCAGGGCGGGCTGGGTGTTCATTGGCCGGGGCACGGCACCTGCGCATAGCAGCACAGAGGTCACAGCAGTGACCTGCGCCAGACACACACACACAATACAGTCCTGCTGTTATGCCGGGGTGGGCCACCTCACAAGGAACAAGGTATAACGCCCAACACCTATGGGATGTTCTTAGGATAGGCTGAACATTTACTACTCAACGCCGTCCCGTGACAGAATTATTTTTAATATAAGTTGTAACGTGTTTGGTTTTTCGTTATTTTAATTTTATAATCATAAATACATAATCTAAAGGGGACGCGAGAAAAGACCAGTGATTTTTGCAGTTTTGTCACAAACAAATAAAATACGGTATTGCTCCAATAGCAACGTTTAGTTTAATTTCTTCACGTTTTGATATCAACAATTGTTTAATATTTGTCAAGGTTTTCCTGAAATTTTATGAAAACTTTTTATCTTCATCTAAAAAATTTACCATCTAATGCATCTATGCTTATGATAGATATTCATTTAACAACTGTTTATATCACCATGGGAAGAAAATTATTATTATTATTATTATTATTATTATTATTATTATTATTATTAGCACCACGTCTTACTACCCGTTCGTGTCATACGCACTTACGCTAGTGTGCAATGTTAGGGTGATGGTGAGATGAAATGGAGGACCTACAGTTTAACGTGGAATCCAAACCACGGTGGAGGCCTGGTATTCCCCACGTTCATAAGTTGTGATTAATACACGTCTTGTCAGGAGGTGAAGGAAGGGTTTGGCAATCAAATAAATCTGTGATGGGACCGAGGATTGAACCCCGGACCCTCAGCACAGAAGTCGGACACCCTGCCCCTAGACCGCCAGGTCACCAGGAAGAAAATTAAACTAATTGTTGATACCGGGGTAATATTTTATTTTGGCCAAAAATAAAAGTCCTGCTATAAAAATTGCAGGAACACTGACATTTTCTCGCGTCCTTTGCATCCCCACCTTAATATAATTCAAATATTAGAAACTCATAAGTTAAACATTAATTAAATATAAATATAATTTTGTTTTATTATTCTTATCGACTAATGGTGGTTTTTTTCCCTATTCCACGTGTCAATTTTAAAATATGGAAGAAGATAACTTTCATTTTGGAAACGGAATTTTTTTTTAATCCAGGACATTTGCTGATACGGGACAGAGAACAAAAATTTGGTATGGTCCTGGAAAATCTGGGACCCTGACCCTAAGAACGTTAGGGTTGAGAAATAAACAAGGCTTCGACCCCCACTGGAGGGCACGTGTTCGGGTTTGCCGTCCATACGGAAGCCGGCACTCGAATCCTGGTCAGGTGTAAAGAGAACGTAATTTTTCCACTTTCCCTCGACTCGAATGCTGTTAAAATTCTTTTAAAATATATTTTTTACTCGTCCCTACTCGACTAAAGTAGGCAAATAAAGTGCGTGTGTGCCGGTCAGATATCAAGACTTGGTGGAGAGAGAGAGAGAAAACTATAGAGCAGGGGCTGGATACCTCTTTGAACTCCAATTGGCTCATAAATTTATCAAAGGTCTCGCGATTTTCCATCGTTTTGCCATTCTACTTTGGATTGTTTTTACTATCTATATATCTTATATGATGTATCCCTTAAATTCAATCTTCTCTCAAATACTTACATCTCCACTTATCTAGAAAAAATAAAAAATAGAATACGGAACATGTAAAATTTGCATATAAAACTATTTAATACCCTCTTTGTTGGCTGCATGGTCTAACGCGCTACTCTCACAGTATATTAGACTGCCGATGACGGGGAGATCAAGGTTTGAATTTCAGTCGTGTTTACTGAGGATGGTTTTTCCTAAATGGTTTTCCACTTTCCTCCACGCAAATGTGGCTACACTTTCTATAAATATAACCTTAATAATCCCTAAAAAAACCATTGGTGTGATTAGTACATAGGCGTATAACCTAAACAGTGCTAATAATACATATTTATTTTTTTACAAAACTACTGATTGTATATTTACGAGCTCAAAAGACTCAAAGATCGATTTTAAATGATGATGTAGGTTACTTACGACCGACAAAGGATTGCCGCGAGATCGACCGGTCGATCACTATCAACCAGATGCCAGCCAACCCCTGCTCTGTAGCGTCAAACGTTAACCTTGCAATTGTCTACAGGTGACCTGGCGGTCTAGGGGTAAGGTGTCAGACTTCTATGCTGGCGGTCGGGGTTCAATCCTCGGTCCCGGCAAAGATTTATCTGATTACCAAACCCTTCCTTCACCTCTGACAAGACATCTTGTGAATGTGAGGAATACCAGGCCTCCACCGTGGTTCGGATTCCACGTTAAACTCTAGGTCCTCCATTTCATCTCACAATCACCCTATCATTACACATTAACGTAATTGCGTATAACCCGAACGGGTAGTAAGACGCGGTGCTAATAATAATAATAATAGTCTACAGATTTTCGCGGTTCGAACTCTAGTTTGCATGCTTGAAGAGGCAACTTAAGAACGAGTGTTGTTTTCGGTGTTCGTCTTTATTGAAGGTGTCAATGGCAAAGGCGGGTGGGTGTAAGTACGCTAGCAGACCCTGGCTCTGATACAGGAGGCCAGGATTCAATCCTCATCTAATTGCGATAGGTTGTGTTTTAACAAACATTCTAGGCGATTGTTCAAGAATAATATATTTGTACGTGTATTAATAAAACATTAATAATTAATTTAATAACGTTGTTTAATTTTCTAGCACGTATTGTTTAGATATCAAGTGTTTTATTTTTATAAACTGTAATTATAATGTTGTTATACATGAAGCGTTTCTACGGTCCATTTTATTATTTAAACTAAATGTTGATAAAAATATTTATCCCCGCGTCTTACTACCAGTTTCTATTATACAATTATGTACCAATTACGTTAATGGTTTTTAGGGATTTGAAAGGTCATATTTGGAGGAAGAGTGCCCGCATTAGCTGGAAAGAAGAGGGGAAAATCATTTCGGGGAAAAAACCTCAGTTCACCCGACCAAGATTCAAACCACTATCTCTACGTCATGGGCAGTCTAGTATACTGCAAGAGTAACGCGTTAGACCATGCGGCCAACGAAGTGGATTTGGTAGTGTTAATTATAGTCAAATTGGTGACCTGGTGGTCTAGGGGTAAGGTGTCAGACCTCTGTGCTGGCGGCCGGGGTTCAATCCTCGGTCCCGGCACAGATTTATCTGATTACCAAACCCTTCCTTCACCTCTGACAAGACATGTATTAATCACAACTTGTTAATGTGTGACATGCCAGGCCTCCACCGTGGCTCGGATTCCACGTTAAACTGTAGGTCCTCCATTTCATCTCACAATCACCCTACCATTACACATTAGCGTAAGTGCGTATAACCCGAACGGGTAGTAAGACGCGGTGNTTCGGATTCCACGTTAAACTGTAGGTCCTTCATTTCATCTCACAATCACCCTACCATTACACATTAGCGTAAGTGCGTATAACCCGAACGGGTAGTAAGACGTGGTGTTAATAATAATATTAATAATAATAATAATAATTGTCAATGTAATAATGTTTTCCATTCATATGTTTTGTGTTTGTAGTATTGGATAAAGAACCATTTATTTTTATAAGTTATGTTCATATAAACGCAGACAAACACACACACACACACACACACACATATTAAACAGGGGACATGGCAATAAAATGATTATGAGGTAAACAAACAGTACTGTAAACGTTCATAAAATGATCCATAAAACTAATCTGGAGTCAATATTATTTTAGTACCACTAAATAGATTTGTAATCAATAGTGTGTTTGAAGTAAGCGAATCTAAGATATTAGGTCGAGTTTGGTTGATTCAAGTGCGAAGCTTTGAAATGTTGAAGTCAAAGCTGAAGGTCAAATTTATTTTTCTTCGACTTCGACACCCACAATAATTTTTGGCTCTTCAAAACATTTCGAAAGAAGAAGAACCTAGAAATAATTATGACTTTGTTCTAAAAATAAGTATTTGTTGAAATGTTACTTAACATTGTTTTAACACCCAATAATCGCCACCTTGGTATAGTGGTCAGCGCACCTGGCTATCAGTCTAAGGGATCCGGGCTCAATTCTCGGCTGGTACCATGAGTATTTTTTCCGAAATGGGGAATTACCCCAACAGTCACCAGGGTCTGGTTAGTTATGCTCAAGTTAGGCTAAGAGTGTCGACTGGTACCAGACCCTCATATTCATTATCATCATCACCGCATCTAATCTCGTCGGGACATGGAAAGGATGTACGATTAGTACATCCGGTCGTCCACTTGGCAACGGTACATTAGTGCCGACTAATCTTTCACAAACTTGGCCACGTGTGATATAGCCCGGACACGAATATTTTATATAGGCCTATATAGCACCCTATGAAACATATAGGCTGTATTTGGGATTTAATTCGCATTGGCGGGCACGTGAACTAAACGTCCAACTCGTTTTGTTTGGTTCGCTGGTGGTGGGCATGCGGGGTTCGAATTCCTGTCGAGTGAACCGGGGTGAAAGATTTGAAAAATGATGTTGCCTCCTCGAGAACCTGGAAAATACAAGGGAATTTTACATTAATAAACTAGAATGAGTGTTAACGACACAAGTCCTGCGCATAGTCGGCGCACAATCCTGTAAATGTGAATCCATCTTTAAGGAGCCAGAATGGTCGAGCAGAAATCCATAATAACCATAATTCAAGTGGGCTTATAACGTTACTGGGTAGAGTTGTCCGGCAGTTGAGAACAAATGGGGGAGGAGGAAAATATAAAAAGTCAATACAATTTGTGCTGTGACCCTCCTATTAGATTATATTATTCAATTCACAAAGATATATTTTACCATGAGCTACCTTTCGTTTCTCAGACATTTATGTCTTAATGATCAACGAAGTATGATATTTTTTGTATTTTTAATTTCAACTTTTAAACTATGCTTACAGGTCTATAATAGTATTATAAGGGGTCATAGAGAATATTTTTCTGTTCATTTTAGTAAAGCACCAAACTCTTGTTCTTTTAAAGGTTTTGTCAATATTTAACATGATTGGCAATATCTCAGCTACTTAGTCAGCCCCCTTAAGGGAGATTTTCTAAAATTATAAAAGTTACTCAGATTTGCAGTATGGTAGCAACACGGTCAGCGCATATTCTTGTGAATATGAATCCTACTTAAAACTCCTCATTTGGTGGAATGGACCTGCCTAGCAGGCTTCTTTCTCTCTTTGCTCGTCGTGTATGTTTGAAAGTTGGAAGCATTTAGCCGGCAGGACTCGCCGCGATCAATATCGGTTTGAACGGTTATTGGATTGTTCTTTCTCTCTCTCTCTCTCTCTCTTCGCTATCTCTTTTTAACGCTCTCAGTCCATTCCACGTTTTTCACAACGAGGAGGGTGATGTGGTCACGGTGCTACTGTATGACGTCACTTCTCTTCAATATGTTAGCCCTTATACATTATTATAGTTTGTTTTTTTCCTTCACACCAGCTCACGATCTGATAATATATTACTTGTTATTTTAATTTAAGCTTAAGAACACCATTAATTTTTTTTTCTAAATATTTTAAAAGTTAAAACTGAAATTGAAGTAATAACCATTTCAACTTTTGAAAGGAGTGTAATTTGTATTAATAAAAATAATGCCCACTCACGCGACCAACTGACTGCAGATCCTAAATACAAATCTACGAGAATCTAACTCCATGTTTAGGAATGTCTGACAACAACATGTTTAGGAGATCCTCTCTACATGATTAGGAATGTTTGGTTAAATGTTTAAAGTAACCAAACTACATGTTTAAAATAACCTAGCTATGTGGTAGGTACAGTCTGACCAGATTTGTAGAAGAGCCTGACTAAATTTGTAGAAGAGTCTGACGTAAATTTGTAGAAGAGTTTAATTAAATTTGTAGAATAGCCTGACTAATTGTGGAGGATATCCTAACACTACATGTTTAGAGAAAGCCTCTCCTAAATGGTTTCCCACTCTCCTTTCACGCAAATAACTGGTTCATTTATATTAAAAATTCTACCTTCCTGAACTTTATCCTATTAGAGTAAAATATGCAAGTTGGTAATAAGACGTGGAGCACGAGAAAAAATTAATTTATAACTTAAATCAGTACGTGCTTTTTCTAAGTGGTATACTCACACAATCTGAATACCAGTGTTGTGTCGTGGAGTGTTTCTGGATTAAGCTGAGCTTGTTAAAACTGTACCTGTGATATATTCTCGGCCCTCATGGATAGGCTCTACATTGGAATGTGTTTCCGTAAGTAGATACCTGGGCAATTATTGTTCTACTGAACAACGAGAACAAATTACAGGTAAAATTTCAACTAACCCATTTCATTGGTCGAATGGTATAAGGCGTGAATTTTGAAATAGACCGGATTGTCAATGATGGGGAGACTGGAGTTTAAATCTCGGTTGGGTGTACTGAGGATTTTTTTCTTTCCAAAACTGTTAACGCAAGTGCGAGTATACTTCTTCTAAATTCAACCTTCCTCTTCTATAGCACATTAGCGTGATTACTATATAAGCTTACAACCCGAATGGGTAAAAAAAAAATTATATTTGCTTAAGACCGATTCTACACTAGCGGTTTTGCCGCTAGCTTACGCCCCCAAAATCTTGAATCTACACCTAATTGTCAAAACGCGACTGTTAAACAGCTATCAAAACGCTTCTGATTCTACACTAGCGGTTTAAATGCCGTGGCTGTTATTTCCACTTGTGCAGAATGGTTTATAAATGAACATTGTACAGGCCGAAACGTAATACCATCTTGAGGAAAAGAATTTATTATTCCTGCCGCAAGACTTGTGACATTGAGGCACAACTGTCTGTTAACGTCTGATGTAGTTTGATTCGCGTTTCTACCGTTAGATGGTTCTAACGCCCCCAGAGGCGTTGAAACTGCCACTGGCAGGGCACAATTGCTTGTTAACGCCTGGCGTGTCTACCCTTAGGCAGTTTTAACGCCACCAGAGGTAGCGGTCAAAACGCTGGCCTAGACGAATAATTATTTTCTAACTTGATAACAAGGGCTTCATTCAAAGGCACGGTCGCTAGCGTTCTAACCGCTAGTGTAGAATAGGCCTGACACTGGCAACATTCAAAACAACCCCACTGTTGAATAATAGTGAACCAGAAACTAAGGCTTTAATTCCAAAACGAGTGCACTGGAGCTACTAATCAATCATGTCCCCATGTGAATATGAAATGTATCCCTAAAGTTTTTCCTCGACATATTGTTTCTTAGTGTACGGTAATACTGGGCGAGTGACTAAAGAATAAATAAAATAGAACACATTGGTTGTAATGAGAGGTGGCCAGACTGGAGCGAGCGAGGGCGCGTGCTTGAGAGATAGAACTGGTTCTATTTTCCAAGCGCGCGCGCTCGAGCCGGTTCAGTCTAGTTTACAGGCGCTGGGTAATATTATTGTATGTTGGTTCATTGAGTGCTGGGAAAACTTCTCATTTTGACATTTTTATTACTATCGAGAGGTTTAGCACACTTGCTACTAACGGCCTAATTTAATTGGTAGATCATAAACTATATAATATATAAATATTATGTAAACCTGCTATATTAAAATACTTCAATATTATAATCAAAGTAGGCCTTTACAAATAAGAATCACTATTAGTTTGGAGATAGGATGGAAAAATCACAACAATAATTCACCTGACAAAAATCCCCCTCAGTTCACTGAGCCAAGCTTCGAACCTTTGTCTCCTTGTCGACAACTATCAAGAGCTATCTGCTATTCACGCGCTCGCTCGCCAGTTTGGTCACGCGGTCGTTCAGTCGTTCGAGTGGAATATGCCAGTTTCGAATATAAAATTGGGTTCATTCTATTTGAGTTTAGGTAGGGGGTCGTCTTGTATCACACCGCACTTGAGGCGTGCTAATTCAGACTATAAAACTGGCCCTCAGTATTGTTTTGTGTATGTTAGTATATGTAGCCCAAACCCCGATTTGTCTGCATAAAATAAAATAGTCTTACAAAAAAAACCGTAATAAGAAAAAAACAAAATCAGAGTTGAATTAAATTGTACATAATTTTCTAAGATAAGCTCGGTCAAATGTGACTGTGTAACGATGTAGAGAAACAAAACACGATAAAATAGATATTTTTTAGCACCTTGATGCCATGACCTCAATTCACCATTCTATACAAGTTTGGCTCCAACTCTGAGGAGTAACTAAAAGAAAATTATTTGCTCCCAATTAACGATTTTAATATTGTAAATTAAATGGTACGACAAAATCATACATATTTTAACAAAAATGAATTTCAAATTTAAAAAATATTAATCTAAAATTATTTTTTCATTAAATACAAGAATAAAATTATTTATAAATACATTTTCCAGATAAACATTTTGAGCTAAATCAAAAAGGCAATTTTCGTAAAATTTTCAATTAAAATAAAATAGTTATCAATATCTGCCTTGCCCCTTTCTACCAGTCACGCGGATCAGCCATAGGAAAGTAAAAATAGGTTCTGGGTTCATTCCACGATCAAGGTCCTCCGCTATCCAGCTACCAATTATTATTATTATTATTATTATTTAGCACCTTGTCTTACTACCCGTCCGGGTTATACGCTTTAAGTAGTAATTACGCTAATGGATTAGGAATTGGGAAGGTTAAATGAGAGGAAGTGAACCCTCATTTACGCGGAGGGAGAGTGGAAAACCATTTAGGAAAAACCACCCCGAGTTCACCCGACCGAGATTCGAACCTCGATCTCCCCGTCCTCAGCAGTCTAGCTCAACACTACTCGCGCGTTAGCCAACTACGCCACCGAGGAGGGTAGCTACCAATTAAAATCTGAGCAGACCATGTCCAATCCTGCGGAGATAAAGAGTAGCATCCTTGCCTGACCCAGCGTCAGATTATGGTTTATGGTATAGTTATGATAAAAAAAATTTAGACAAAGCACGACAAAAATTATACTAAGCATACCATGCATACGTTACAAAAAAGAATTGGAAATACAGTTTTTATTTGGTTTAGTTGAGGTATTTAACGTGCACTTTCTGAACCGACTGATTAAATATTAATCACGAAAATGTCTATGAGCGAGAAAGAAAGAGCTACCGATATCACCGGAAAAAGTATTTTCACGTACCGTCCAGGGTTCTTTTAAATGCCACAATCGACATGGGAGCGATGGCTTTACTTCACATTCGAAGGAGGTAGTACTACAGATTTTTCTAGCTCAAGAAATATCTGTTAACGTTGGTTGGGTTTGAACCCACGAACATTAGGTCTTGAGTCGAGCACTCTACTGCAAGATCACCGAGGTCAACTAGTTCTAATGTTGATAAGAGTTAGAATAATAGAAGGAGAGATAAAGAAAAATCCTAGTTGAAACACAAAAATATTTAGTTTATTTCCCTTTTAATCGCTTATTCAAGATAACACTGAGTAAAATAATACATGACATTACATTAAGATACGCTAATTCAGGCAGTAAGCATAGTCAATGTAGGAAGTCCTTCTGAAAGGTCTTATTTTCTCCACCAAAATTCTTCTTTTGGCGAATAAAACTTGTAAATGAAAGTTGTCGAAAAAAATAAAGCTCAAGGGCTAGCGCTAGCCCTGTTCAATTCGAAACATTATTCTATCTCATTTAAAAGAGAAGAACTTTGTTCCATAGAACAACAGGACATCACCAAAAAAAACAACAGTAGTGCGTATGGCCACCCTAATAATAAAATACGTAGGTGACCTGGCGGTCTAGGGGTAAGGTGTCAGACTTCTGTGCTGGCGGCCGGGGTTCAATCCTCGGTCCCGGCACAGATTTATCTGATTATCAAACCCTTCCTTCACCTCTGACAAGACATATTGTGAATGTGGGGAATGCCAGGCCTCCACCGTGGTTCGGATTCCACGTTAAACTGTAGATCCTCCATTTCATCTCACAATCACCCTACCATTACACATTAGTGTAAGTGCGTATAACCCGAACGGGTAGTAAGACGCGGTGCTAATAATAATAATAATAATAATAATAATAATAACATACGTACAATTTGTATTAATTTATCCTAACCACTCTTATACATTTTTCATTCATATATAGTTTCTAAAAAAAGAATTGGTTAAGGAGGGGTCACACATTCATCCCCCCGCGCCCTTTCTTTTCTGTCCCTCCCGGAACTTTCCTTCTCTTCGTCCGCCGAGGGTTTGGATACGAGCTATAATATATTACGGTGGGGGGAAGGGGGACACGAGGAAAGGTCAGTGTTTTCGCAGTTATTATAGTAAAACTTTTTTTTTGTCAAAATAAATCAATTAATTCTCCGAAGTTTAATTTTATTCATATATGAACAGTTCTTGAACATCTTTTATGAGCAGAGAGGCACTTAGATGATCAACTTTTTAATTGAAGAGAAAAAAAATTTCATTAAATTTCAGGACACCCTTGACAGATATTCGAGAAATTTTGTGTTCACTATGTGAATAAAGCTAAGCTCTATGGTTGTACCGAAGAAATATTTAATTTCTTTTGATAAAAAAAAATAGTTTTTTATAATAAAAACAAAAACACTGACAGTCCCGGGCTCGATCCCTGGATCTTCCAGTTTTTCTGCTAAAGAGTGGGCTTAGAACGAGGTCAACTCAACCTCTTTAGGACAAAATGAGGAGCTTCTTGAATTCTTGAATGAACAAGTAGCGGCCTGAGATTAACGGCCGGAGGTATCGTTGTGCTGATAACATGACACCCTTTATCCGCAGATGTTGGAACTATCTTCGGCAACAGAAGGTAGCCGCTTGGTTGGTGTGGCTCAAGTGCGGGCTGATGCCATGGAGTTTAAAAAAAATAGGTACAGGATTAAATTTGGTAGATTTAGTGATATGCATTCCTGACTTTTGATGGTGCACGGAGGACGATTTACTCTAGCATTGGTTTATCATCCTCTCATCTTTATTAGGTAAACATAACATTTCTAGCTAGAGGAAATTAACCCCAGTCTATTACGTGTGTGTGTGTGTGTTTATGTTGTTTTTATTTAATTAATTTTGAAGAAAAAATAAATAAAATCAAGTATTTGGCCCACCAATTGTTTCTTTTTATTTGTACCTCTTGTAAGATTGCACGTCCCTAATCAAAGTAGACGCGTTTTACAGTTTAGAAACTCTGCCTTAGACCAATAAGATCGCTGATGTGGATGATTATATATTTTACGTAACTTTTATCTAGTAAACTGATGCAATCAATATATCGCCTCAGGAGCCGATGTTCATGGGTTCAAATCCAGCCGTGGTCGAAGGATTTTTCTTGAGCGATAAAAATCCGTAGCACAACTTCCTTCGTAGGGGAAGTAAAGCCATCGGTCCCCTGTCACAATGCCGTAGCCAGCCAATAATTTCAGGGGGTTGGGGTTGGTGGGAACATCCCTCAATCGCTGGAGGCGAGAAAAAATTCTAAATGAGAAACTGTTCTAGAAGCCATCTGAAGTGCTTTTTATGGTAATACAACACCCTAATTTGTACTGGTAGTCTACCTTAATTTTGATATGGTTCGAACCATAAATAAGGCCATATATTTATTTTGTTTATAAAATTTCGGGGGGTGGGGGGTTGGAGGGGGGTTGTAACCACCAAACCTCCCCTTCCCCTGACTATGCCCTTGCCCTGTGGTATGTTGAATAACCTTGGAAGATATATTAAAATACTTTCCCTGCAAATATAGTAAACCCTTTCGCTCTCGCTCATATAAATTCTTGTATGGTGATATTTTTTATTTTATTTAGCACCACGTCTTACTACCCGTTCGGGTTATACGCTTAAGTACTTATTACACTAATGGATTAGGAATTGGGAAGGTTGAATTAGATGAAGTAAACCCGCATTTGCGTGGAGGGAGAGTGGAAAACAATTTAGGAAAAACCACCCCCATTTCACCCGACCGAGATTCGAACCTCTATCTCCCCGTCCTCGGTGGTCGAGCTCAACACGAAACTAGCCCGTTAGCTAACTACTCCACCGAGGCGGGTGTGTGATGATAGGCCTATAATCAGTCAGTTTGGAAAGTACATGTTAGATAACTCAAATAAATAAGTAAAATGAAGATGTACTACAGTATATTAATAAAATACAAATTAACGATCTTAGGATTTGACTCGGTTATAAGCTCCGTACTCAAAGGTTTATAGAACTAGAACACTATGATAACTAATTGAAAAAATGCGTTTCTCTCAATGATCAAATCAAAACTGTTATCAAACAAACCCAAATTCAGGCTATAGCAAACTATCATCAGACCAATAGTAACATATTATACTGACACTTGGACAATAACAAAGTACATCAAGGAGACCAATAGCATTTGAAAATAAGGCGCTGAGGAGGATAGTTGGACCAATAAGAGAATGAAGTATTAGGAAGAATAGAAAGATTAAAGAATGGAACACAGAACCTGGCATAACACCAGTTATTAGGAGCAGAAGATCAACGTGGTTTGGTCATATCTAAAGAAGAGGATATAGTTTGATAAAGGATGTAAGTGAAGAACTCTGAAGGTAAACAACCACTGGGTGAAGCAAGAAACCAGATAGAGAGATGAAGGAAGTGTGGAAAGCGCAAAGACGAGTAACAGACAGGGATGGAAAGCGGTTGTGCGTGAGGCTGAAGACCGGTTAGCGTTTGAATGATCGAAGAAAGAAAGAAAGCAGAAGGACAGCACTTCCAAGCAGGAACAACGTTCAAGTGAATGGAATGGAATTAAATTGGTATAATTAATTATCAAACTAGATTTAAAAAAAACTCTGGATATATATTATCTTCACGAACAATATTCGTGGATATCAATGTTAATCTAATAAGACACTTCATTAAGTATCGTGTACGTGATGTTAAGTTTACTGAGTAATATTATATCTACTATTAAAATTTTCTCATTAATAAAAAAAACCGGAAATAAGTGTTACACAAAGAGTTGTGTAAATAAAGTTGCTTATCTAATAAAATGGATGATAAATAAATATGACCAAACATATTTCTATAATTGTTACAAGAGGAAATCACATTTGTAACAATATTTTGTTCCTCTCGATTACTATTAGTATTAAATAAAACATGTTCGTAATAGAAAACAAACACAATAAGTAGAATTGTTGGTCTCAGCGAATTTCATCTACTCATCAACAAATATTATTACTGACATTTACATAATAATACAGCTTATAATATTATTGACACTGGGTTTATATCAACAGACACTTTCACCCTTTAAAGAATGCCTCACCCAATATTATTATTAGCACCGCGTCTTACTACCCGTTCGGGTTTTTACGCACTTACGCTAATGTGTAATGGTAGGGTGATTGTGAGATGAAATGGAGGACCTACAGTTTAACGTGGAATCCGAACCACGGTGGAGGCCTGGCATTCCTCACATTCACAAGATGTCTTGTCAGAGGTGAAGGAAGGGTTTGGTAATCAGATAAATCTTTGCCAGGATTGAGGATTGAACCCCGGCCGCCAGCATAGAAGTCTGATACCTTACCCCTAGACCGCCAGGTCACCCTCACCCTATAAATAGCACCTAGTTTATGTAGGACCAGATGTCACATTGTTGCTCAGCTTTCTGATGTCTTCATTAAAAAACAATAGAACTGAGAGGATTTAAACCACTGTCCCACTTTTTTTTTAAATACAACAAAAATTTAAAAATAATGATTTTAAAATAGGAAAACTATTTCTAAAATATTTAATGTATCACATAAAGAAAGCTAAAATTAATTACTGTAGTTACAAAACTACGGAACTTATCCCTAACTTGAGCTAGTTCTATCCAGTCCACCTCATTACACCCTATCTCTTTAAGGTCCATTCTAATGTTAGCCTCCCATCTGCGTCTAGGTCTTCCCACTAGGTCTGACAGTCAAGACAACTATTTAAGGTGGGGATGTAGGGGGCGCGAGAAAAGGTAAGTTTTTTTTTACAGTTGTTAAAGCAAAACAGTTTTTTGGACAAAATAAATAAAATGTTGCTTCAGTAGAAACTTAGAATCTAATTTTTTTCATATGGTGATCTTATTAGATGATAAACTTTTTAAATGAAGAGAAAAAAGTTCCATTAAATTCTAGGCCACTCTTGACAGATATTCAAGAACTGGTGAAGTCATCGTGTGAAGAAAATTAAACTCTTCCTATTAAAGATATTTTTGATATTTTTTGATCAAAAAATATGTTTTAATTTTTTTTTAAACTACCAAAATAATGCCCTTAGTTAGCGTTTCCTAAACTCCAACTTTATTAAACCCACATCAGTGGACATGATGGAATGTCGGGATTGGAATCCCAGCCACGTTTTTTAAAGCAAATTTCCACCCTACCTTTACGCGAATGTTGGTACACTTATCCTGAATTATATTTTCCTCTTTCATACCACATTAGAGCAAATATGAAGATGGGTAGCCCGGATTGTGTAGAAGGACGAAGTGCACAATGCACACACAAACAAACAAAACTGAACAAATAAAGTCAAAAATATAGTTATTCCGACTTTCTTTCAATAAGTTTGTTATAATAATGGTAATGTGATGTAAAACTAAAAATAAGTTTCTTCGCCCCACTTTTTGCCGTGCTGTTGGTTCCCCTGTACCCTTGTGTGGGCGCGAGGAGTGTCCTCGACAGACATGCACGAGTCCTAAGTGCGCGTCCTCTAGGTTGAGAGGATAGTATAGATCAGCCGCGATACAGCACGACTCTCCCAGCACTGGAGGGCCCAGCGCGCATGTCGGCATGAATAGCAGGGTCCTGGTTTCGAGAGGACACGAGCTTGGAATATACCTGGCCAGAACTACAACACTTAGTATTACCTTACACTAGACTACAACACTAGGCCAATATTGACGTTATCTTAAACTAGATTAGAATACTAGACCACTGTTGGCATTACTTTAAACTAGATTACAACACTAGACCAATATTGACGTTATCTTAAACTAGATTACAACATTAGACTACTATTGATATTATCTTAAACTAGACTACAACACTAGACCACTAGTGGCATTATCTTACACTAGACTACAACACTAGACCACAGTTGGCATTATCTTAAACTAGGTAACAAAACTAGACCACTATTGATATTATCTTACACTAGACTACAACACTAGACCGCTATTGGCATTATCTTACACTAGACTACAACACTAGGCCAATATTGACGTTATCTTAAACTAGATTAGATACTAGACCACTATTGACATTACCTTACATTAGACTACAACACTAGGCCAAAATTGACATTATCTTAAACTAGATTACAACACTAGACCAATATTGACATTATCTTAAAATAGATTACAACACTAGACCACTATTGACGTTATCTTAAACTAGATTACAATACTAGACTAGACCACTATTGGCATTATCTTATACTAGACTACAACACTAGATCACAGTTGGCATTATCTTAAACTAGATTACAATACTAGACCACTATTGGCATTATCTTACACTAGACTACAACACTAGATCACAGTTGGCATTATTTTAAACTAGATTACAACACTAGACCACTAGTGGCATTACCTTAAACTAGGCTATAATACTAGACCAATATTGACATTATTTTAAACTAGCCTACAACACTAGACCACTAGTAGCATTACCTTACACTAGACTATATTACTAGACCATTATTGACATTATTTTAAACTGAATTACAACACTAGACCACTAGTAGCATTACCTTACACTAGACTATATTATTATTGTTATTATTAGCACCGCGTCCTACTACCCGTTCGGGTTATACGCACTTACGCTAATGTGTAATGGTGGGGTGATTGTGAGATGAAATGGAGGACCTACAGTTTAACGTGGGATCCGAACCACGGTGGAGGCCAGGTATTCCCCACATTTACAAGTTGTGATTAATACACGTCTTGTCAGAGGCGAAGGAAGTATTTGGTAGTCAGATAAATCTGGGCTGGGACCTAGGATTGAACCCCGGACCCCAGCTCAGAAGTCCGACACCTTACCCCTAGACCACCAGGTCACCCATTGGTAATTAATTACATGTGCGTTGGTTGGTAGTTAATTGATTTAGTATCAAAGTTGTGAAATTAATTTTTGTGCAAACTGTGTAGAGAGAGAGAGAGAGAGAAAAGCTAGAGAAAGAGAGAGAGACTTTTATACCCTATTTAAATTGCTATATTTTCTTCTTATTTTTTTCTCTCTTGAAGAACCCGAGATAAATCTCGATACAAAAAGAAAAGAGAAAAAAAGTTGCGTAAATGTGTTACGCTTAAGTCATCCGACACCGGTCAATGGTACAGTGTTGCCACTCTCCCAGCGAAATAACCCATTGTTTGGTCTGTAATGTTTCCGTCCTAGCTCGACGGATCAGCACGCCCGCGTCGTTACTTACCACGACTGGAGGGAGAGCCGTTGCATCATAGCCTCTGACCTCGTAGAAAGATTGCTTTAGTAAAATAGTAAATACACATACACACACATTACTTTGTGTCACAACGTTTCCTCTGTTTGGCTTGCCAACTAGATTAAACCCCCACTACTCGACAGAGGTCACTCTTGACGATAGCAACAAAGAGGCGCACGCTTATAAGTATAGTAAGAATCTGATCGAAAAGAAAGAACGTATCTAACAGTTACAATAGTTGACTCGCCTCGGTGGCGTAGTTAACTAACGCGCTATTCGTGCTGAGCTCGACCACCAAATATGGGGAGATCGAGGTTTGAATCTCGGTCGGGTGAACTGGGGGTGGTTTTTCCTCAAACGGTTTTCCACTCTCCCTCCACGCCAATGTGGGTTTACTTCCTCTAAATTTAACCTTCCTAATCCATTAGTGTAATTAGTACTTAAACGTATAACCCGAACGGTTAGTAAGACGTGGTGCTAAATAAATAAAATAAAAAGTTAAATAGTTATTAAACCTACTTTAATTACATTAATTAATTTTAACGGTAACTTTAATTACACATTCATACCCGCTTCAATAGCCACATGGTTAAACGCGTTACTCTCAACGTAGAACAAATTTGCCGATAAATGGGGAGATCGTTGTTTGAATCTCGGTCGGGTGCTTTGAGAAGTTTATTCCTCAGAATGGTTTTCCACTTTCTTCCCACGCAAATTCGGGTACACTTCCTCTTAATATAACCTTCAAAGTCCCCAAAACCATCAGCGTAATTAATACATAAGTGTGTAGCTCGAACGGATGGTAAGAGGTGGTGCTAAAAAAATACATTAATACTTTAATATGATTCACAGCTGTCACTTTTAATATACAGTATTAATACTAATTAAATAATATTAATCTAGTTAAATAACGTCAATACCCCCACAAAAAAGATTAAATTTTCTAAAAGTTCTTTATTTCCTGTATCCTACTATAGTTGTACGCTGACCCAGTTGACAAGCTTTGGTTTTTTACCACAATGTCTTAATACCTGTTCACGCTAGACGCATATAGTAATTATTCTAATGGTAAGGATGAGGAAGGAAGCATTTTAGAGGTAGTATACCCTTATTTGAAAAGAAGGACAGTGGGAAACAATTTAGATAAAACCACCCTCAGTAGACCCTACTAGGATTCGAACCCCGATTTTCTCGTTTTTAGCATGGGAGTCCAACACGAGAGTGACGCCTTAGATCATTTGGGCACTGAAGCAAGTTCAGGGGGAGTGCTTCGAAGAAAGATACTAGTGGCTCGGTGTCCTTTAAAATAGGAGATATAGTGTTACTATAACCGGGGTATAGTAATAATACTATAGGACCCACATCAGTGGGCAAGCTGATTAAGGCGCTAGCCTCGTCTGGTCAGGTTTTTACGGTGACTGGGAGAACGCCATTGGTAGGTATCAAATACTTGGTTGGTGACCTGGTGGTCTAGGGGTAAGGTGTCAGACTTCTGTGCTGGCGGCCGGAGTTCAATCCTCGGTCCCGGCACAGATTTATCTGATTACCAAACCTTTCCTTCACCTCTGACAA
>CABFOW010001813.1:90456-106293 GCA_902141385.1 Timema californicum
GTCAATTTTATCGATATTTTTTCACTGTTAAAATTATAGAGGAGGTGTGTATATAAAAAGTATAACTTAATCAACATGCTTCTATTCTTGAACAAACCGTTTACGAAAGGAAAATTGCAAAACAATAAAAAAATCTTTAAGATAACTGTTTGTTCCCATGACCAATCAACTTAATACTGTAAAAAATAAAATTTGTGTAGTGTATCTCATATTTACAAGAGATTCCGATCAATATCTTTAACTTGCCTAAAGTGCCAACTGAGAAACATGGTTTGACGTATTAATTATAAAATTAACTTTTTATGTGTCCGGTGTCGTATTTTGGTCACCCACCAACAAGAAACAAAGGATGAAGGTAAATACTAAACGCCAATTTATTTTAATAAATATATATATTTTAATATAAAAGAGAAAGTCCGTGTGGGGGACCGTACCATTTATTTTATATGATTGCCAAGATATTTAAATTAACAAATATTGACAATAGTAGGCCAATATAAACAATATCAAAATGTAGGTTCTATGTTAGTAACCAGTCTTACAAATAATAAATAATTACAAATATTGCTCACACATGGAACTTAATTATAGTAAGCATACTTTTAATATCTGATTAAACGTGAATTCTGTCGTTGTGATGGGAATATGCTAACCCTCTTTATTATTTCAAACTCAACTGCCTTGAAATATGTTTATGGTATTTTCTCTGGTGCATACCTAAAGTAATAGCAATTTGGGGCGAAAAGTATAACTAATCAAGAAAAAATAAATATTTAAAATTACTTTCACTAATAAAATACTTCCACTTTACCATCACTTATTTCAAAACTAAACAAATCCACACCAGGAGCGTAAACGAATGTGTTTATAGCTATTTTCAACCTTAATAAGTATAAGCATAACATACTAGCATTATTATTTAAAAAATAAAAGGTTGGTCTACCTATTTCAGTAAGTGTGTAACTGTCGTACATATGTTTCGCACATAAATTATGACAACAGTAATTTTTTTCACCACGTTTCACCATTTGTTTGGGTTATACGCGTGTATATTAGTTACGCAAAGGTTGTATGGATGAGGAAGTAAGAATTAAGAGTAAATATAACTGCATTGCGTGGAGGTGAAAACCGAACATAGTATGTGTGACCGGAATCCGAACCCCGATCTCCCTGTAATCAGCAATCCAACCTAATGTGAAATTGACGCCTTATGGGCAACCTTGTTTTCAATCACCAAAAGTGTCAAATTAGCCATAATTATTTGGCGAATTTGAGTTTGTCATAGTATCATAAAGTTGTTGTTTTCTGACGGTGGGTGCTGGTTGTAGATTGATATCTCCTGCATATCATTGGAATCATTCCGCTTTCTGATTGAATTAATGATTCAACACTGCCATCCAATACTCCCCTATGCGACACTTATTTTAATATCTGCCTTCAGAGTAAATGGTTTACAAATTTTGAATTAAATTATCTTACATTTTCGATCCGAACAATTTTCATAATTTGCGTCTGAGGCAGTTGTAGCTGAATAGTCAAAGTGTTTGTGGTTTTTCAATAAAGTTGTTCAAACAATGTGTGTTGTTTTTAAATGTTCAATTGAGCAACCTAATTACTTAATTTTTACATAGTGTGGCGAATGTCACTTATCATTCGCCACACATGTGGCTACATTGGGAAATTCGTTGCCTACCTCTGTCTTAGACTATGCGAAAACTAACACGTTTGAAAATATTGCTCATGATATAAAATTGTATCTCATCTTAATCAAATACAAAACCAATCTGATTGTAAAGTCTCTGTTAAGAGCGTTCATCATATCATCATGACAGGTCCAACTCAGCTCCCGGCTCGTTTGTGTGTGTGTGCGCGTGCGAGGAATGGGAGTAAAGGTGAAAACAAAAGACCTACGATATTCCAGAAATGTGTGCGGTGTATTCGTATTTGAATGACTACTCGAAATTTTCCACGGTGACGATGGAGAACAAAGCGACAAAGTTTCTTGGTAATAACTACAGTGTGTCCCTATAATGACAGAATAAAGATTTGTGCACTGTGCTTATCTGTGAAGCCATTCTAAAATTGTCAAAAACGGCCTTTTCAATGCAATTTTTATCCAAATATAATTTAATATTTCAACAATGTTCAGTATTAGGAACTTCTATTAACTTTTTATCTTCATTAATGTTTAATCAGAGATGATTGCACTGGCAATAATGATCGTTTAAATTTACGATTTCTAGCCGACTGTAATACAGAGTTGATTTGCATGAGATTCACGCTCTTAATATTTAAATCGGAAAAAATTGGCCTAAAGGCAACATATTTTACTTGAATTGTGTTGAGCTGGTGCATTATTTCCAGTAAGTGTTAAGTAAGCCGAATCTGTTTTCTAACAATAAAACAATATGATACCCGCCTTGGTTGCATAGTTAACTAACGCACCAGTCGTGTTGAGCTAAACTGCTGAGGACGGGGAGATCGAGGTTCGAATCTCGGTCGGGTGAAATGGGGATGATTTTTCCTAAATGTTTTTCCACTCTCCCTCCACACAAATGCGGGCTCACTTCCTCTAAATTCAACCTTCCCAATTTCTAATCCATCAGCGTAATTAGTACTTAAGCGTACAACCCGGATGGGTAGTAAGACGCGGTGCTAAATGAAATTAAAAAACCATATGATCCATCAAAATATGTTTAAGAGCCCCTCCAACCCCACGGATAACACCTAACAACTAACCAAACATCACAATGTGGTTTAGCTTCCTGTATTTTTCTTTATAGAACAGTTAAATTGAGACCATTAAATCATTTGTCAATATTAAAATAAAATACAAAAAAAGTTAAACCTAACTATTTTAAAATTAAAATAACTATTAAACTGACCACAACCAAGAATATAAATAATAATAATAATAATAATAATAATAATAATAATAATAATAATACAAAGATATTAATTTTTAAAAAAAAATCCTATAGATCTACCCGTTTCGGTGGCCACATGGTCTAAGCCCTAAGGCATCACTCATGCAATAGATTTGACTGTCGATGATTAGAATATTAGGGTTCGAACCCCGATCCAGTGTATTGAGGGTATTTTTTACCTAAATAGTTATTCACAAATTCTCCACCCAAATGCGGTTACAATTTCTTAAATAAAACTTCCTCCTCCTTAACACAGTAGTCCAATTAGTAGTCTATACATGCATAAAACCTGAAAAGGTAGTAGGCTAATAAACAAGATATAATTTGAGAATTATTAAGCTAAGATAACATATAAATAGTTACCAATTTTTCAAGAACTTCAATCAAAGATATGGTTTGGGAACGGAGGAATACAGAGGTGAAGGGGCTTGTGACATTTTTATTTCTGACCAGTAAACATTTTTTTTTTGTGGTTTATTTATTTTACGAGCGTAACATATTATTTCAAGTAATTCATGTTTAGACACGTCTCGGTGGCGTAGTTAGCTAACGCGCTAGTTTTCTGTTGAGCTAGACTGCCGAGGACGGGGAGATCGAGGTTCGAATCTCTCTCGGGTGAACTGGGGTGGTTTTTCTTAAACGGTTTTGCACTCTCCCTCCCCCCAAAATTCGGGTTCACTTCATCGATATTCAAACTTCCCAATTCCTAACCCATTAGTGTAATTAATACTTAATCGTATAACACAAACGGGTAGTTAGACGTGGTGCTAAGTATTATTATTATTAAGTAATGTTTAGAAATAAAACTACAGTTGGATAAGCATAGAAAAAACCTTAATATGCAAATCAGGAAGTTACTAGATCTACTTTAACACAGGCATTTTGCGACTGTACAGTAGCCCCGTGGCTTCTTTGGTACTGACTGACAGCTCACAGCTGACTTCTGGCAGTCAACATTTAGGTATATACCTAAATTTTGACCGTCAGAAGTGACAGCTGCTAAACACATGTTTTTTCAGATCATTTGGTTCGGCGTAGGGATACGTAATTTGGTCTGGTAACTTTTCAAAGTCGTCAGCTGTCAGTCAGCACCAAAGAAGCCATGGGGCTACTGTAACTTGGGACATATATCGTCAATGATGATAGCCGTTCGATTAATATAACGTCCTTTTTGATAATGTTGATCATTTTTTGTTTAATTTTTCCACCATCTTATTATCAGACCAGGTTACACTCATATACTACAATAATTACTCTAGTGGGATAATGATAAGTAAAGTTGAGTTTTAAAGGAAAATCGCCCGAATTTGAACGGAAGGAGAGTGGGAAACCATTCGGGTAAAAACACCCTTGGTACGCTAGACCGGGATTCAGATCCCAAGCTACCCATCACCAGCAATTAATTCTAACACGAGAGTTACACGTTAGACCATACAAACAACTCAGCGGGAAATGATGGCTGTGGCCTAACATCTTCTAAAAGATTATTTCTATGCCAAAACCAGTTTAACTGATATCGTTTGTATAGCTCTCTATTTGGGTTATTCTTGCTCGTGTTGGAATAGTTGGCCTTAGAGAGAACATTATTCAAAAGAGAACAGGCAGGACCCGATTCATAAGAATAACACGGTACAGGACATGGATCATAGGAGAACACGGTAAAGGTCGTCTACATATAAGTACTCACATCACTCACAAGGTGAGTTGATTTTTAAAAATTACAAAAATTTAAAACTTAATTTATTTAGTAATTTTAATTCGTAGATACGTTATTTGCAATTCAAAAGCAAGTATAACCTAGAATTTAAATTCCCATCTCAAATCAAAAGAGAAAATTGCAGATTACTATACAGTTAGTTACCTATGTTTATTGTTTATTTTATTTGTATCCATATTAGTTAGCAAACAGTTTTTCTATTGTCAAAGAAAGATGTACAGGCAGCCCTAATGTTATTGTTAAGCGTAGCTTGAATTTTTAGATTGATATGAATTCATAAAAACCGATTGCTACTCTAATTAAAAGCCAGCCAACACTCCAGACTAACAAAATGACATAACCCTATACATAAAACTAATATTTGTCAGTTTGCGTGTGTATATGACCTGTTGATAATAAATAAATCCAAAACTTTACAGAAGATATTCTTAAAATTGAAAAATGACACTTGGACAGGGGAATCGAATCCCGGATATTTGGCTTTTACGCCAATGCTCTAACCACTGAGTCATCCAGGAGACATCCCGTGTCCAGCGTCATTCTTCACTCATATTCTAAGGCAGAGTCTTTGAAGGACTTGTGGAAGTCATCGGTTATATTTAGAGGAGTTGTTTAAAAATTAATAATAAGCACCGCGTTTTACTACCCATTTGGGTTATACGTCTATGTACTAATTATTCTAAGATGTTGGGAATTTAGTAGGGCTGAGTTTGAGTGAAAATGTACCCGTGTTTTTGTAGAGGGAGAGTGTAAAACCTTTAGAAAAAAACACCCTCAGTACACCCGACCAGGATTCAAGCCTCGATATCCCCGTCATCGGCAGCCCAGTCTATTGTGAGAGTGACGACTTAGACCATGCGGCCAAGGAAGCAGGTTATTTCAAATTGAAATCCAAATATAAGTTACAGGAAATATATGTTATTTTATTTAGCACCGCGTCTTACTATCCGTCCGGGCTATACGCTTAAGTAGAATACTAATTTCGCTAATGGATTAGGAATTGGTAAGGTTGAATTTAGAGGAAGTGAACCCGCATTTGCGTGGAGGTAGAGTGGAAAACCATTTAGGAACCACCCCTCCCCCCCAGTTCACACGACTGAGATTCGAACCTCGATCTCCCCATCCTCAGCAGTCGAGCTCAACACGACAAGCGCGTTAACCAACTACGCCACCGAGGTGGGTTACAGGAAATATACACTATCACCTATTTATAGAGTGTATTTGGTTGTTTCGTATTCAAATTGAGTGGTAAAAAGTGTTTCAGAAAAAAATGATTTTTTGAACGTTTAGTCAAAAATAATATTTATGAATTTTTGCTAAGTTTTTAAATCGTTGTGGTTATAAATATAATAGAATATGTTTTGAGTGGATTTAGGGTAGACCAGACGATATTGAAGAATATTTAGATGTTTCTTTAAAATCAGACTACAGACATTGCATTTGTTTGCATGAATGAAAGCGCGTCTGACCGTATTTCGGTTTGATTCCAGAAGTTAGTCCAACCTAACAAAACCAAAACTTTCATACAAATTCAAATTGAAGGTTCGGTTTTGTTAGGTTGGGTAATATTGTAATCAGTCGATCTTATATGGACTTAAGACTATTTATTAATAAGAACATATTTATTTTGTGTAAGTAATGTACTGGGGCTAGTAGGTGACGCGAGAAAATATCTTGAATCAAAACTTTTTTGGTCAAAATAAATAAAATATTGCTTCAGTATAAACATTAAATTTGATTTTTTCCACATGATGATGAACAGTTCTTGACCATCTATTAAAAGTGTGTTCTGTAATTTAATGACAATTTTTTTCTCTTCGTTTAAAAAAATTGTTATCTAATGCCACTGCTAAATTTGAGGTCAATCAAGATATATATATTTAACCTACATAATAAATAAAATTTCAAACATATTATTACTTCCCTCCCCCGCCTCCATATTCACTCTATTAATAATAGGAGATATGAGCTAACAGGTGCTCGGGGCTTTGATTGTGAAATTATTATTATTAATAATAATAATAATCTCCTTAACATGAAAACAAAGTGTAGGCCTACTCATCTCTAGTATATACACCATTTTAGGCTCTAGATTAAAGTGTTGTACATAAATAGCAGCTATAAATACGTATTCTTCGAATTTTAAATAAAACTCGTGTAAATATGTTAATGTCCAACACCACGGTAACTTATCCCAATAATTGTTTGAATCAAACCGTGTCATAAAATGTCACGTTGGTCCTTGTCTTATTTAAGTTTTGTTAAATAATAAATCAATTTATTGGTAATATACAAGCGAGTAAATTTATAGTAAATAATATTAGCCTTGCAGGTTTTTTAACATTATTTTTAAAAAATATGTCGGACATATATAGGTCTAATTTTTTTTGTTTCCATTACTGATTTAACTTGTGGCTTCATATATTTCCAGTAAAAGAATGTTTCGTCAGATAATCTGATGTGATTAATCTATGGGCTATCAGAAAATATTGTAAGGTTTCCCTTATGCTTATATGTTAGCAAGATATTAAATTTAAATTCTCCTCGTTAACAGAAGCTTAGTTGGTTGGTGTCTGTGTTGATACATTTAACTAATCTACTACTTTGCCGGAGTTTAACAATGACAAGCTCTAAGGTGTAAAAACGCTGTGTATGCATTCGTAGAAATGTGAATGACCTAAAAGGGCCAACGTACTTTCTGGACGACACACTTCTACATCAACTTAACTATTTAGCTGATCAAAATATTCAGAAATCTTACTTCATAAATTGCCTTCATTCTTAACCTATATCAGCGGGATAATATTCAAGAATCTGGTTGTTATGTCTATTAATCCATGTGTGAGAGTAACGTTTTTGAACTAGTGAACCCATTTCGATCAAAATGGCCTCCACATTGCACACACTTTTCCAACGACAGATACTTTTTTATGGGTTTTTTGTTCATGTTAGCTAAGATTTCAATCTGTCGTCCATGACCCTGATTTCAATTTACGTTTTTTGGTTGCTACTAGTGCCCATTTATGTATATTTTGATTTAAAATCGACATAACATATCCTAATGTGTGCATCGCGCTTTACTATTCTTCCGAGTTATTACCATACTCACACGCTTATGTGTTTGGAATAAAACAGTGCCTAACCACTCTCTGTGTAAATCAATAAAATTAGTCCACAGACTAAATCCATATACAAATCAATTTCTACATAAGATAGATCGTAATACAGAAAAAAAAACTAAATATACATTGTACATTACAAATAATGGAAGGGGGGGGGGGATTGTATGTCACCAAAGAGTATTTATTAAATTTCAAGGGATTAGTGGTCAATACAAAAACTTAGCTCGAATGTCACCAAGTGATTAAGCAACTAATTATTTTGATTGGTCCAAAAGTGCACACAAAAAAAGTTCACGTTTAATACATGATTGTGCATGAAAGACTCACAATAACATTTATACGTTTCTTAACAACCGGTAACTACTACACCAGTCTGCAATACTTATTTAAGGTTTCTAAAAAGAGTGTTTATATATATATGATTAATAAAGTAAGTGATAATTAATCTTATGGGGTAGAAATTATTAAGGAAGCATTTTAGAGGTAATCTACCCACATTTGCGTGGAAGGAGAGTGGGAAACCAAATAGGGGAAAAAACCTCAATAGACCCGATTCAAACCCTGACCTCCTCCCCACCTTGAGTACACCAGTCTAACACGAGATTGGCGCGTTAGACCACTACGCCACTGAAGCGGGCTGGGACATATTTGCCCACTAAATCTATCTGGGGTGACAGTCTATTCTTTGTCCATTTTTTAAGTGTGCAACAAACTTTCTGAAAAAAAGTATTACCATCTTTGTACAGTTTTCAACACGCGGAAAATGAAATAACTGTAAATATTGTTTTAATATACTTTCTAGTTTTTAAAGATTAAATCAATTTTTATTTATTTGCCTTGGCCTATTATAAAAAGAATTCGCAGTTAATATTTAATATGTCAACTACCAGCCTCATTTAATAAGTCAATTACCCGCCTCGGTGGCGTAATTAGCTAACGCGCTAGTTTCGTGCTGAGCTAGACCGCCGAGGATGGGGCGATCGAGGCGATCGGTCGGGTGAACTGAGGTTGGTTTTCTATGAATGGTTTTCCACTCTCCCTCCACACAAATGGGGGTTCACTTCCTTTAAATTCAACCTTTCCAATTCCTAACCCATTAGAGTAATTAGTACTTAAGCGTATAATCCGAATGGTTAGAAAGACGCGATACTAAATAATAAAAAGTGTGTCAATTACAAAAAATAAAAATTCAAACAAAATTTCAAAGTGTAGTAAATAAAATGTACAACATCCAACTGCTCAGCTAATATTTCAAACGCGTGTGACGGAAGAATAATTAGTAATAAAAAATAATTTAAAGTTTCAAGTGGTTCGGCTCGTGGCTCGGCTCGCAGCGCCGTCCAGTGAGCTTTGAGCCGAGCCGAGCCTCGTAACATCCTTTGATGTTCGTCGAAATACCGACATTGACTGGGTTGCCACGAGCATTCCAACGAACCCATTTATACAATGTTAACGAGGCTCGGCTTGGGCTCTGCTCGCTAATCTGGACGCCGCTTTATAATTATACATCGCAGTGAAGAGTGTTTTGACATGAATCAGTTTATTTATGAAATAATCGTGGCCACGTGGCCTATTTTGACCTGGTGTCATCTCTGGTGTCTCGTCTGTTTGGTGCCCGGTGGAGCCAACAAAGCGTCCACGTGTAAAAGGAGGCACTCAGGGGGAAAACGTCCTTAAACTACTTAAGAGTTTGTGGTGGGTTGGGAGGGCGGGGGTGAGAGAGGGGGATTTCAATATTTTCTTGCGTTTTCTTACAAGGGAAGGAGGGGGATGGGTTTAGAATCAATCTTAAATAAGGTTTTTTAATCAATGTTTATGTTGAGACAAACTCTAAAAGAAAAGGGAATTTTTCAAAAAATATATATATTAAATTATAAAATTGTACTTATATTCCATTTACTTACTGTAGTAAAAGTTTATTTAACTCACCTTATTACTAATCCTTATGTTTTAAAATAAATAAACGGTCAAAATAATACAATTTATTATTTCGTAAAAAATTATCTAAGATAGAAAAGAGGGAGGGAAAATCTTATAATCCCTTGCGTGGGAGAGGTTGCGGGGAGGAGGGGGTCAAAAATCATTAAAAAAAAAGGATCTGACCTACTTTTAAGGACGGGCCTTGGCATATATTATTCTTCACACGAAGAAACCTATAGTATGATTTTGGTAGGAAGAACAGTAGATGCTAGTTACTAAAGTTACAAAAACAATTTTAATATATCCATACATCAAGTCACTTTTGATAGATATCATCAATACCTATAAAATAACACAAATAATATAGAAAAATGTTGGCAATGTTGGTCGCAGAGGAATGTGTTTGAATCTTCTTTACTGTTCTTCCAACCATACTCAGGGTATAGTTACCTAAAACAGTTTGTTTTATTGAATCTACTCCACTGCGTCCCAGAGCTTGGTAGTCATTCCCAAGACTCATAAATCGCCTGGGCAAACACAAACAAACTCAAACCTGTCCCACAAAAGGCTGGACCACACAGGGAACTATATTCATTTCCTTGTGGTGACTAATGTCAGCCTAAGTTATTGTTTCTACTTTCTTGACTCATTAGACGTATAAACACTGTACAGAAGTGGTCGTAGAAACTTCTGGTTCGTTATAGCTTGGGTTATTTATTAAGATATCAGGTCGTGTCCCTAAATTAGTTTATTTTACATGCTTTGTTTTTTTCAAACACGCGATATTTTTAGCAGGCTCAGTAATGTGGTACTTGTTTTTTTTTTATCACCACGTCTTACTATATGTTCAGGTTATACGCTTATATGATAGTCACTCTAACGGGATAGGGATGAGGAAGAAAACATTTTAGAGGTATTTTACCCTCATTTGCGTGGAAAGAAAGGGGAAAACCATTTAGGAAAAAACCATCCTCACTAGAATCAGCTGGGATTTGAAGCCCGATCTTTTAGTCTTCAACGGGCCAGTCTAACACGAGAATGATGCCTTAGAACATTCGACCTAGAAGTGGGTGATCATTCAGACTATTTATCGCACACTACACTGAACCAGAAATTAGTTTCCAACTTGTACAGAACGTCTTGGGATTTAAACCAGAGACTTTCTACTGGCACATCGGTGTAAAACAATTAGCCACCCAGTTCACTGGTCGAACGGTTTGAGGCATCACTGTCATGTTAAACTGACCTGATGATGAGGCGTTGATCGGGGTTTGACTCCCGGTAGAATCTACTAAGGATGAGTGATTTTCTCTAAATAGAGGATGGTGATAGCAAGTATGAGACTGTGAAACTAATAGAAACACTTATATCTAGCTTAAGCCAAATTAATCAAACCCTGGTGACCGTTGGGGTAACTCCCCTTTCGGGAATAATAGCCAAGTTACCCTCCGGGAATTTAACCCGGAACCTATAGGCTCGTAGCTATGTGCACTGACCACTACACCACGGGGACGTTTAGCCTTATGGAAGATCACTTAGTATCGTTGAGTTTAGTTCACTATCGTCTAGTTTAGTTAATATAAAATGATAATCAGAACCAGAGAGATAAATAAGATATTAGCGAACGCTGTATCAACGTTGAGCTTAAGTTTAGTTTTGTACATTAGCCCGATGACTTCTTTGGTGCTGACTGACAGCTCACATATGAGAGCTGATGGCTTTGAAAAGTTACCAGACCAAATTATGTATCCCTACGCCGAACCATATGATCTGCAAAAAACATGTGTTTAGCAGCTGTCACTTCTGACAGTCAAAATTTAGGTATACCTAAATGTTGAGTGTCAGAAGTCAGCTGCGAGCTGTCAGTAAGCACCAAAGAAGCCACGGGGCTACTGTACTTGAGCGTACGAATCTGTTGTGTCAGCAGTAGATGTGAATAACAAGGCTGCTTCTCGACTGAGACATGGGTGACATTCTCACTAAGTGATTAATTATCATCTCCCGTTTTATCTACTTCTGTAGTGTAATGTAACTTTCAAGATAACCCGCTTCAGAGGGTAAATTGGTCTAAGACTATAAGGCGTCATTATCGCAATAAACTAGACTTCCAATGACAAGGATATCACGGTTCGAATCCCTTTCGAGTTTACTGAGGGTTGTTCCTTCTAAATTATTTTACACACTCTCTCTTGACACAAGTGCGGGTACACTCCCTCTAAATTTAACCTTTGTCGTCCTTAACCCATTAGTTAAATTAGTGTATAGGAGTATAACAGGTAGAATGAGGCGGTGCTTAAAAAAACCTTTCAATAGCCACGTCTGTAACCTAGTAAGACTATACAATTAATTATCATTTAATATGTAGGTTGCCCGCGCTGGTAGGCACGTGGTCTAAATGTCACTTATTTAGTCTAATTTACCGGTGAATAGAAGATCAAGGTTCAAATCCCAGATCTAAGTACTGAAGGCGTTTTCATCTCAATTGTTTCCCACTCTTCCTCCATGCATTGTGCGGGCACATTTCCTCGAAAGTTAACGTTACTCGTCCCTTTCTTATTAATGTGTCTGTACAACTCGAAACGTGGCGAAAAAAAGTAAGTGAGATGGAGGACCAACGCTTTCGTTTTGTAGGTAATTTTGACATAACTAGGCCTACTCGCTCCTTTCATTTTTAGCATCCATAGCAGATTTTTTTTCCACCGTGTCTTGCTATCTGTTGGAGCTAAACCACACTCATAGGTATGATTATTATTCTAATGGGATTGGGATGAGGAAGGAAGCATTTTAGAGGTAATCTACCCGCATTTGCGTGGAAGGAGGGTGGTAAGCCATCTAGGAAATATCACCTTCGGTAGACCCAACCAGGATTAAAACCCCGCTCTCCCTGTCATCTGAAATCCAGTCTAACACGAGAGAAACGCCTTATACCGGGGCAGTGTGTTTAAACCTGCTACTCGCATTAGAAGACACCTGAACAAGACGTAACGTTCGAATAGTCTTGTAATCTTGTTTCACGATAATAAGGAGGTTGGTGCTCGAATACCGACAGCGTGAATTGAGGAGGATATGTTTTCTTAAATTTCCTTCTCTCCTTCCACGCAAATACAGGTACATTTTCTCTAAGGTTCACCTTCCTCACACCACCCCATTTTATCCCTCCAAGAGTGTAAACATGTGGGTATTCCGGCTAGTTAGTAAAACGCGGTTCACGTAAAGAAAAAAATCAATAAAGCTTCGGTCGGAATCAAACCAAAGTCTCCTAGACTTGTGGGGAATTGCCCTAATCTCCGAGTCATTGGGGTGCTTGGCAGGGGATGGATGTGCACCTTGCTATTTGCCTGCGAGAAAAAAGTCCTCCTATAATTTTGTTTACCATAGGCCTACGTGCAGTGACGTGTTGAGCGGTATGGCATGTGGTTCATTCTAATAAAAAATAAAACTTGTAGATCGTCCTTGACTGGAGAGCGGGTGTTAGAATAGCATCACAAGAGTCAAGGAAAGGTTGGAGGGGATGGCGGGGGGCATTCCTCACGGCATTGACTGGAGAGCGGGTGTTAGAATAGCATCACAAGAGTCAAGGAATGGTTGGAGGGGATGGCGGGGGGCATTCCTCACGGCGATAACAAGGACGAAAATAACAAGGAAAATATCGGTCATCGCCAGCGTTGCCAAATGTACGATCTGGGTACTACTTTTACTATAATTTCAACGCCAATATTGAGATATTTCCTAAAAAGTAATATCCTGGTGCTCTGGTAGAAGTCAACAATAATGCACTATATTATTAATATATTATTAAAATAGGTAGTGATCAATATTGCGGACCCAAAAGCTAGTACACGGTATACTCACTTCTTCACTACACGCCTGCTTGGATATTTTTTTATATAATAAATAGTCCTATAATTCTAGAACCGAACTAGTATCTTGATGGACAAAATACGATCTATTTGATTGTTTGCATACGGTGCTGAAGAAGACAAGAGAAGATAATGTGGACAGACAAGACAGGGTGACAAATAAATAACTCATTTGAAGAACGGAAGAGAAGACTAGAGGAGATAATGTGGACAGAAAGGGTGACAAATAAATAACTCATTTGAAGAACGGAAGAGAAGACAAGAGAAGATAATGTGGACAGACAAGACAGGGTGACAAATAAATAACTCATTTGAAGAATGAAAGAGAAGACAAGAGGAGATAATGTGGACAGAAAGGGTGACAAATAAATAACTCATTTGAAGAATGAAAGAGAAGACAAGAGAAGATAATGTAGACAGAAAGGGTGATAAATAAATAACTCATTTGAAGAGTGGAAGAAAAGACTTGAGATAACTCATTTGAAGAACGGAAGAGAAGACAAGAGAAGATAATGTAGACAGAAAGGGTGACAAATAAATAACTCATTTGAAGAGTGGAAGAAAAGACTTGAGAAGATCAGTTGGACAGAAATTGTGACAAATAAATGACTAATTTGAAGAGTGGAAGAGAAGAGAAACATTTTGGAGGTGATAGATACTTCGGTGTAAAGTAAAATGGACGGGGCACATCCTTAGGAGGAACTGTCTTCTGCACGACGTCATAGAAGGAAAGGTTGAGGGAAAGATGAGCTTAGGAAGGAGGAGTATTCAAATATTGGATAACACGAAGGAAAAAAGTAAATTCTGGGAGCTCAAAGAGGAAGCAGTGGTGGTCTAAGTTTAATGACAAAAGTCATGGACCTGACGTTAGAATATCACTAGAAAATTGGCAACCCTGGTTTTCGCAGACTTGACCACTTGCCCTCCCACAGCCAATATACACGCAATGGAGCTGCTGTGGCGTGCTTGCGGAATATAAACATTACGCACCTTGCAGTATCAATATCATTTCAACACGCGCTCAATGCAATGGCGCACCTAGACATTTATTTTGGGGATAGAGGATGTATAGGCACTACAATCTACAAACGCTTTTATTTTTCGTACTCTACGTTGTAATTTCTTTACGTGGACCGTGTATTACTACCCCTCAGTGCTAGTCGCATATTTACACTAAAGGGATAGTAGAAATTAGGAAGGTAAATGTAGTCTAGAACCACTCGCATTTGCGTGAAGAGTGGATAACTATTTAGGGAAAAACACTCGGTAAAACCGACTGGGATTAGAACCCTGATCTCCTCGTCATTGTCAGCCCAGTATATTGTGAGAGGGATGTTTTGGATCAGGGGTCGCGGAAATTATCCAATCTCGCGGCAATTTTCAGTCGATCGCGTAAAAAATAACTACAGAGTCATTAAAATTGTATATTTCTTTGAGTCTTTTAAATTAGCGATGATAGCAATTCCTTTCAAATAATATTTGAGTGTGACTAAAATAACCTTGATCGATCATAATTGGGAATGTTATAAGAAAATTAAATAATTTTCATATGTAAAATTTTATTTTATTTTATTTTATATTTTATTTCCTATACAAGTGAAGATAAAAGTATTTGAGAAAACGATTGAATTTAAAGAATAAATGTAGAATGTATATGGAGAAATTATACTTTTGTACAATTAATTGTACTGACTAGCGAAGCTTGGGAGACTGAAATTATTTTTAGTATGGATACAGACAGCCCCATAAGATATCACATTCGTTTTTTTTAAACACTTGATTTTCGTGCCCGGGTATTTTTTTAACATCTGTGAATAAACTCTACAAAAAAATCAAGCAAAAGTAGAGTGTAAAAACAATGGGAAATTTTGATAAGATCATAGGTAGGTCGATCAAGGCACAAAACAACTGCCGCCTCTGCTTTATACCTTGCGGCTACCGAGCACCACGTCTTACTACCCGTCCGGTTTATACGCTTAAGGACTAATTACGCTAATGGGTTAGGAATAGGGAAGGTTGAATTTAAAGGAGGTGAACCCGCATTTACATGGAGGGAGAGGGGAAAACCATTTAGGAATAGCCACCCCTAGTTCAACCAAGTGAGATTCGAACCTCAATCTCTCCGTCCTAAGCAATCTAGTTGAAAACGAAATTAGCGCGTTAGCAAACTACTCCACCGAGGCGGGTGTCTTAATATTCTCTATTATTATTATTATTATTATTACCGCGTCTTACTACCCGTTCGGGTTATACGCACTTACGCTAATGTGTAATGGTAGGGTGATTGTGAG